>JAARMF010002314.1:9347-28802 GCA_022844705.1 Toxascaris leonina
GGGGGGGGGGGGGGAGGGGGGGAAGGGAAGGAAGTGGCTGCTCTTTTCGTCTCGAAAGAAATGTCCACATAAGAATTCCTAAGAAATGGAAGTTTATTTTATTTTTACAGAGAAAAATAAGGGCCGTTGAACTTTTTTTCGCTGCAAAACTTCGCAAAGTTTCGAAAAACACAATCCGTGAAGATATGGCAGACATCCGTCATGAGAATTTCAAAGGTGTTCAAGGCTACGATCAGGCAACTAAGGAAAGAAATGAAATCTAAAGACAACGTAGCAAGGGTAGTAACATATCGCAATATGAAATTTTGGCATTAAGGCGGAAGAAAAAGAGTGAAAGAAAACGAGAAACACAGCGACAAACAAGAGAAAAAGAAACGAAATTAGTAAGGAATTGAGCAGTAAAAAATGTTCCCAGTTGGGGGTGCGTAATTATTCAAAGCATCTTCTTTGCCAATCAGCTAACACGAGTGCGTTTGTGAAACGTTAAAGTGCTTTTCTTTTTGCCTTTAAGCAATTGCGCACCTTCTTGAACATTCTTATAGCGTAAATTAATTTTTACTGTTTCATTTTAAAAGCATTATCTTAGATTGAACTCGACATCTTCCATTTCTACAAAATGCCAGTGACATTTTATACCAGAACTGTTTTCTAGTATTGACGATCGGTTTTAACTTACCTTCCACTGTGGTAGAATGAACCAACCTTTAACAACTTAGGATTGAAAGCTTGCGAAACGTTTTACTCGAAGTACTAAGATGCAAATTGAGGTTCAAGATTCTCTAATCTTTTGTGATCTATAAAAGTTTTATAAGGATGCTTTTTGAGAGTGCAGTATTTTAGGAAGTAAGAGAACTGTGATTAGCAAAAGTACTTCTAGCTCATGAGTATAATATGATAGTTGCCATTGGTGGTAACGGTTGGTATTGTTCGGTGTGTTTATTTGTTTAGTCTTCATTCGAAAGTCACAGCAATAGTGAGTGGATTTCGCGAGATTTCAGCGAGCAAAGAGAAAGCAATTTCGCAAAATAGAGCAAATCGAAAGTGGAAATTTGCAGTGATCACGCGGCGAACGACGAATAACAGAAGCGAAGAGTTGTGTTAAATGAAATTTTTGACTGCAGCTAATGCCCTATTGCGCTTTCGCTTATTTCGAACATGCAGCTCGTTCCATCATTTCGATCATTTTTCTTCAAAATGTGCCAATATTTGAAGAGGAATAAAAAAACTAAAGGAGCTGTTTGCACACGTTCGCAAGAGATATTCCCAAATATTTTCTACGTTTTTTTTTTTCTCACATTCCAGGCCTTTTTATGGTTATTCAAAGATACTGCCCACTCTTTGAAATGAATCTTTTTCTTATGAGGCGAATGATGATCACTCCAATGGCGATAATGACATGCTGATGTTACTTATCGTTATTGAAGTGTTCACAATACTGCCGTTATTGCATATGAAGACAATAATTGCTTTTTGGGTGGTGCGCCCAGATAATTCCATCATTTCGAGAGTTCAACATTTCCTGCTCTTTATTCCTAAAAAAGAAACGCACAGATCTTTCCAACCTAAAACCTTTCACAGTGTGGCGTCGAGATTTTCAACCAATATTGGTAGCTGGCACTTGATAAACCAACAAATTTGCAACGGATGTTTCAGCGCATGCATCAAATTTTAGCCTATTGCTTAAAGCTCTATGGTAATAATCGTATCAAAAGAATATTGCAAATTGTTTTGTCTTTCATTGATAGCAGTCGTTTGAATCAATTATTCGTCTATACCAAATTTTTCTAACGTATATTATTTTATTCTATAATTCTGATGGTATGTCTTGAACTCTCGGTTCCTATTTTCAACGCTCCATCACACTAAGACTAGATCATTCTGTTCTGTTTCGTAGTTTAAAGTTACAGCTTTTGCACTACTGTATACTGTACTACGGTATACTACTGTATACTGAGCATTGTGCCTAGTAATCCGTGATAGGTACTCTATATCAATCTACAGTAGGCTTTGTTAAACATTAGCTTACACCCCATCATCCACAACGCTTACAGAGTTGCTCATCCCATTGGGTTGCCGACTTAAAGATTGGCAATCCAGGGAATGTTAATAGAACACGTGTTGGAAATTATTCAAATGTCGGCAATTCATAAAACCCTTGTGTAGACGGAAGTGAAATGAACATGGCGAAAATAACCGATAACTGCTGTAGAAAGATTGTTTAGATACAGAAGGGTGTGTTGAAATGATTTTTGAAAACATGATGCCCGATAGACGCGGCATAACTCATCAATAGTGAGGCTAGCAAAGTAGTTCACCTCTGAAGAATAATATGTGATAATATCGAAATTCAGAATCGCCGCATATTTCAATCGCAGTGAAGTTTATCGCACTATTGTACATTTGTCGTGCATCATCTATGCTGTTCCATGATTTCAATAAGAGTATTCCACCACTATTAAATTCATTCTTCCGTTCAATTTTCAAAAGCAAGTAATACCGTTCGACAACTTACTCTTCTGAATATACAATAACGGAATAATATAGTGCAGCGTGATATAGTACAGTTTGCAAGATTCAGAAGGCATCATTGGCATGGTTGATTACGTTTAGTCGCAGAAAATATCGCTATCCCTATTCCTGGACAGCTGACCCCTTGTTTAAATAGCAGATCTTTTTACGGTGTCTACGCAGTTCAACTAATTTGGGGGGGAAATCTATAAGGGAGGAGATACGATGAAATAGAAGTGTTTGACTGAGTTCGCGAAAAAAAAAATCTTCACTTTTTTCGACTTTGCAGTTACATTTTTGCATTCGTAAAATATGTCGCTGTGTGGGGAATACTTGAGAGGCGAAAAGTGCGATTAGACGATGTAATCTGAATGCGTTTTTGCATATTAGCTGTCGATGTGCATTAAGCCAACTTGCATTTTTCGTGACCGATGCATTGCACATAATTAGTTTCTAAATATGCGTTTCATTTCAACAAAGAAGTTGCGCATATTAATGTTATGATCGACCCATATGGCTTCAAAAATTGTTGAATATTTAGCTAAATGCAGATATGTAAATGCTAAATATATAAGCTCGCATATTTCACATTAAGCTCGCTTCCCCGACATGATCATTTTGTTCAACATGCGACACAATCATTCCACGTCATCACTTATCCTAGACGAGGCGCTACCATCATACGCTACACAGTAAAAGCTCGCAATATCAAATGGGATCTCACATAGTCTCACCTCGTAACCCTCATTTCCTGTTCCTTTCATCCTTCTTCCTCGCCTTTCCTCTATGCTCTTTTTATGATGTTTATGAATACGTAATCAGTTCGCCGACATATGCACAAGCTCTAAAATTAGCTACCCGGTTTTATGTTCTCATGAGAAAGATAACTTCCGAAAAGATTGGCTCTCTTTAAGGCAAAAATTTCTGAACGTTCAACTACAGAGCATCTATTGCTCATCTGCTGTGTGTGATTCGACAATCTACTTTGCAAATAAGATTTGCTTTATTTTAGACACAAGCATATATAGTCAGCTAGGACTTGAAAAGCTCCAAATCAGCATAATTCAATAAACTTAAAGAGAATAATGCTCATTAGAGTTGTTTAGTGAAAAAGCCATAGTTTTAATGTCCTCAATATTCAAGCAGTGAAGAATGAACAGAATAACGAATAAGCTGTTTGGTATAGTCAATATTTTGCATATTCTCTATTGCCTTTTCGCACTTGATTGCCTCGATATTATGCTCAAAAAAAGTAATTACTGAATGATTTTTCTCTGATATTCCATCGTTTGATATCATTACTTGATTGGGTCAACTTCATTATGACAATATAAAGCTCCGAAATAGCTCAACACTCGAAGAATAAACCAATAAAGTAATATTTATGGTACAACCGTTTGCTTTGGCGATTAGAGTGTATCTCGTAGCAACAATATATTCAGCTTTTGAAAACCGGAAGAGTTGAAGCGATATACTGATTGCAGGTGGAAGGATGGGAACATTTAATCGAAGTCCTCTTCTTTGGCGAGTTGTTCTATGTTCTATAGCTCTTTTCATTTTTTCGCTAACACAAATTATCGAACTTAACTCTGTGCAACATTCTGAAGATGTCATTGTTTTCAAACGAAGACGCCTTATGTCGATACTGCCCGACTGTTCAAAGTAAGCTTGTGGATGTTTGCTTTGCAATCGTCAGAAAGCAAAGTAATTAATCGGAAATTTAATGCATCGATGAGGTCTTAAAGTTGGCGGTAGCCGATCGAGTGTAATACTTATTTTATTAGTGAATATAGAAAAATGGAGAGCTATTTTCATCGCAGCAAAGCGTTCTAAATATTGTCTTTGCATAATGAGCATCGGAATGTGAAAAATTACGCTTTATAGCAATTAATTAAATGCTCTTGTACTGTTTTATTTCGTTTGCAGTTTATTTCGATACGCATGAAAAAGCTTGTAAAACGCATCATAACACAACCTAGCAAATTATCCTTATAATTTTTCAGCAAATTTATGCCTGGCATTTCGCGTATTCTTTTCGTTTTCTTACATCATTCGTGATTTATTTCTTGAAATGAAACATTTTTCAACATTTTTTTTTGAGTCGCCGTTCTCTATGCTTTGCACTGAAATATGATCATTGATGCTGCCGAAATTCTCAGCAAATAGGAACTTTTTTGTGTCTCACACTTATTGAGCTCATAAATTCTCACTTGCTTGGTGCATGTTTTCAGAAACAAAACGCAATTTGAAGTAAGCTCAGGCGAGGATTCGGGACAATTTCCGCCCGACCAATTCACGCTAGAACAGCGTCGTAAAGGCGCCAGTAAGTTAGCATGCAGAGCATTCAAATCACCATTTTTAATAATATTGTGTTTTACAATAAAACACTAGTCGACAGCGTTTCTTGATTTTTGTCTGGATGAAGAGAGTTATGATCTCTCGAAGAATTGATCGATCACGACTGAGTCTTTTTGATAGGGCAAAATATGGAAGTTTAGGAATGCAACATTCAAGTTTCGAGACATTATGAAATTGGTTGGTTTGTCTTGACCATTGTTGTAAAAGGTGTGTAACTCACACTGATTATATTCACAGTATTTTACAGATCTAAATTTGGCCTCCATACTGTCATGGCTTTTGAATGTTGATAACCATTAGTAGTTTTATTTCTCGAGAAAAAGCTTCATCCTTTGCTAGCGATGATAAAATATAATCATATATCGAAATATTTTAATAGCCGGAGTCCTTCACTTCCTCAAATTTCTGAGGGACGGCAGAGAGCCTTGCTATTGTGTGCTTTGGCTACTTGAAGAAGTATGCAAATTGCCTTTGCTGTATTTGCAGTAATCCTTCACATCATTGGTCTCATTTATATGTTCGTCGCGTTAGCCATTGTATGTGACGAATTCTTTGTTCCTTCATTGGGTGTTATTACTGATAAGTTTTCGATCAGCGACGATGTCGCAGGTTTGTTCTCAGATTTCTCAGTTCAATCTTGCATTTTAGTTTCACTTTTTATTTCCTCTGAGATGAGATTCCTTGCGAAAGATGAATACGGAACAAGGCACAAATACACATATTGCAACTAGGAATATTCAACTTATGCATCTCAAATTTGCTTATCTGCTTCCTTTTTCCTTGTCGATAGCGATGCGAGATGATTGATCGGTACTTATCCATCAGTGGATGCTTTTTCAAATTTTTTTTTATTCCTTTTTGGACAAATCTTGATATTCCCCCGCCCCCTAAAAATCAACTATAATGATGGAAACGGAAAGTGAAGAAGTGGAGCTGAAACCGATCGAGTTTAGCAATTTTGGATATCATAAAGGAATAATTTGCTATTTAATTTTCAAGGCGCAACGTTTATGGCGGCTGGTGGTTCGGCACCAGAATTTTTCACCTCGGTCATAGGAGTTTTTATCGCACAGAATAACGTCGGCATAGGAACGATTGTTGGTGAGTTTCATTCAACTTTTTTGTAAAACATTTATTAGAGCAGTTTTTGAGAGAAATAGCTATCGATGCCTGAAAGAATAAACTTTATCGTTGGTGGAATCACCCACTTGAATACGTTTACGTGAGAATGAACTTTTCTATGCACGTTTAGTTAAGCACTGAGAATCATTGGTGGAAACCGCAAGAAAAGGGTCTCTGATGGCATCAAAATCCGATGAAAACAATCAATGAGAATTGAGAATTCTCGCTTCCTTTTTTTTTTGATTCTGCAATGACAGGACGGATTGTGGCGAAACTATTTCATAAATCCTTTTCCATTTTCAATGATTCTAAAGAAAAGTCACTTGCTGTTTCGCTGTGGCAAATGCATTCAGAATAAACCTTAGTTATTTTGTACCTGAGGTGGAGATTACCTGTCGTTGACTGCCGAAACACATCCTATCGAAAGTGAATGGAGTTTTTTTGCAGGTAGTGCGACTTTTAATATTCTTTGTGTACTTTCGTGTTGCGCTCTTTTTTCACACGGCGTTCTTCATCTAACATGGTGGCCTTTATTTAGGTATGTGTTGAATGCTTTATATAGATGATTATTGAATGGATATTGTAAGCTCATTAGTGAAATTTTTAATTTCGAGTTAAAGCTTAGTTGTTAGCTGTAAGTGGCCGCATTGAAGCTGGATGAGCTCTTTTTTTGTTGCTCATTTTTCAGATCAACGCTTTTCATTTGATCAATTTAAGTGATTTCTGCTTTTGGTGGTATTTTTATCTTCTAAATCATAATAATCTAGCCGTCAATTCGAGCAGAATTCATTTATCTCGCTCATTATTTACAAATGAAATGGGAAGTAATCTTTTCTCATTTGCAGGGATGTGACATTTTATATTGCAGCACTGTTGATGCTCGTTATTTTCTTCCTCGATGAAGAGGTTCACTCACTTTTATAATCGAAAAATAGGAAGAATACTTAAAAAGAGTGATCAGAATTGGTGAGAATTAAGTCGGCAAAAAATAATAACGCTATACACGAAGGGAATTTCTAACACTTTCGATCTGCTATCAACTATTTCAGTTAATTGGTGAACCAGAAATGGAACAGTCGGATTGCTTTACCTAGTCGAACTTTCAATGATATCAAATTTTTTCGCATATTTCTAAGTCGCACGATGGAATAGATTGCATTTTTTTTTGTCTCTCATAAAAACTTGGTCATGAAAAAATTCCAGCTCTGATTTTGTAAATTTCCTGCAGCCCATTCATATATCGCAATTCAGCGCGAAATTGTTTAAATACAGGAAGTAGTAAAGCATAGAAGGTAGCACGCGATGAGATTTTCTGTTTTCTGACATTGCTTCTTAATAAATTGAATCTATAATTAAGCGACAAATAACATCAAAAACACAGAAAAAGTGGAAGGTCATGGCAGAGGTCAAAAGCATTTGGAAGAAGGTTGAGATTGCTAAAATATAACGTAGGAAGAACCATGCACTTATGTACTCTGAAAAGATATCCTTCTGCTCTCATTTTTAATTCATCCTTTTCAGCTAAAAAACAAGTTTGTACTTTCTTAAAGCAGCAAATCGGTTTAGTCATCTCATATACTTCGATGGTAGTTCTACGAGTTCTTTCATCGTAAGGTTTATAGCTTTTAAATTGATTATTTATTTCAGATCCGATGGTTTGAGGCACTTAGCTTATTCATCATCTACATTCTCTATGCTATTTTCATGAAATATAATGAAGCGGTTGAAAAGCTTGTAAAAGGTTGGCTAGGAGAACGACCGCCGGCTGCAGTTGAAGAGGAGCAGAAGTTGCCGATCGTACTTCGAAAGGTGCGCGCTTTAACGAATGACTTTGTGAACAGCTCAGATTTCTATGCTTTCTCGCAAATTTGCACTTTCAAAGAGTGCAATAGACCTGAGCTGCGTATTTGTATCTTTGCCTACGAAATTTCTGCCTGTCAAATATTTTCAAATCACTACATAAAAGCGCTACGCCCATATAACATGATGTGCGCAATTTTTTGCTTGGTATCAAACCTCAGAATGAGTTTGGTTTATTTTATCAACTTCTTTAACAGACTTGGTGCAGAACTAGGTTAGGCGAGAAGCGGGTGCCCATGAATGGCAAAAGAGAACCAAAGAGAAGAAGCGTCGGACGAAGGTGCATTGAAAAGTTGGGAGAAACTGTTTCCTTCGCAGGCGGCAAAGCTGTCACAGGTTGATGGCATAGCTGAGCACTCTACGCTAAGAGATACCGCTGATGTGATGATGGTAGCTCAACCACTTAATTCGACCGTGCGCTCTGGCTCGGTGGCTTATGGTAGGCGCCGTGCCTCGTCCTGTCGGCGGCAGTCTATTCCGATACTTCATTCCGGTGCAATGTTCCGCAACGGAATCATCCAGCTGATGTCGCATGGCTTAGACCCTCTGCAGGAGGGTGAAATTGATGGTTTGTTGACGTTTATGCAGTCTTTGTTTCATTGACATTTCTTTTCTAAGATTTATTGATAATGGCTCTTGAAGTAGTTAAGAGCATAATAGGCAGACGATGATTTTGTTATTGTACGCAAAACTGCTATCACATGGGGAATTCTTTAGCAAAATGTAAGACAAACACTTAAACTCTCAGTGGCGTAGAAAGGTGAATGCCGTGCAGCACTTATAGTTTATTGTTTTAATGAATTTATTATTACAAGAGAGATATCGCAACAAGACAGCAACAAATCATTTGGCCACTTATCAAGACAGTAGCGATAGCGCAGTGAAATGACGGTTGAGGATGAGCAACTGGTCTCGGCAATATTTATTGCGACAAGATGTGATTTACGATCTGTCAATAATCGCACTTTTTTTTATTTAGCTGATGGCTAATACATGCTTATTTCTAGTTCATTATTCCTTACTGATGGTTTCTTCCATTTGCTGCTAAACTTTCCTATGAGTGAAAAAAAAATCCGGAATAATAGTGCCATATGGTTTATATGGTTTAAAACGCACCATGGTATGAGTGAAATGGGTATGAACTGGCTGCTAAAACAGTTTGTCGTTATGTGAAACATGTGCGCTTTTTTTATTTTTTTATATTTTTTCATAGTTTTGTCCNNNCGCTAATTAATTAAAGTCTTTTCTTTTGAAATGAGTTTTAACACCCGAAAATATGCATTTATTGCGTTTATTAGGATTTTCTACCTTTTAAGCAGATATCTATAGTGAACAAATCATGTAGCCGGAAAAAATTTCTATTTTGTCATCTACAAGCTTCAGAATTGGATGGAGACGAAAATGCTAACATGCAGCGGGATGGTGCAGGACCTAATGAGCGCAACTGGCGATCGAATTCCAGTACAATACAGGTGTGNTTCCAATACAATACAGGTGTGTCTCTTAGGGTTTTTAATTGTAATTAGTGTCTATAATGATGGGAGAGCGATACGATGTGTGTGGTACAATTTTATTTAGCTTAACTGAAAGAATAGCAATCTTTTCAATATATTTCTGCGTTATGCGTAATAGACACCAGAACCGGTGATTTATGCCAATGGCGGACGCAGAAAAAATCTGAGGTGAAACGGTTTCTTAGCACAGGTAGCAACGAGTTTTTCCTAGGGATTTCTTTTTTGAACGAAATTAAGATTGTAGAGTTATTTGGAGAATATTATGCTTGACCTTTTAAATCTTCGTTTTGTGAAGCGTAGAAGAGTTGACAACGAAAAACGTTCGGTTTTTTTTTTTTTTAAGTGAACCGGCAATAAGCGTGAAAAACAATATCAGCGATTGAAAATACTCATTCGTTGCTGTATCATGAAATATTGATATGCAGAAAGATATCAGTATCTATGAGTTGGAGCGAGCAGATGCTGGTACTCTGCGAAGACCAACGACAATCAAGCGATCATCGATTTGTCCAAATATGGCAAGCGTTGAGGAGATTGTAAGTTGTATCTCTTCGCTTGCTTCTGTCATTATCTACGACAAAGCTGTGCGTCAATGCTCAAAATTTTTGTGTGAATTACAGGAATTTATAATTTCTCTTCAAATATCTTGGAGTGCAATCTTTTTTATGTTACTTTTTTAGGAGTGCTAAACAAAACTCAATTTTTTCGTTGCATTTTTCATTGAACTTTTTCGCATCTTGACGAAATTTCTTTTTCATAGTAGATATAAGCATGCTTACGAAAGATTTGCTTGCGAGTACGACGCATATAATTGCCTTTCTACGTAGCATTTGCTTGCCTACTGCAAGCAACCAATGCGATTTGCGTTATTCCATTATTCACACCTTTCCTGATTCTCCACTGTTTTTTTTTTTTTTTTTGCATTTCGCCGTGTTCCTAGTTCGTTTTCAGAGTAAGCCTTCCGTTCTCATGCGAGTTTATCTCGGCCATCTTCAGATATTTTCAAGTTTGCATTTGCGAAATTGTGCAATTCACTCATTGCTTAGCGAAATCGTTCCAATTTTGAGCATTTTCTCAAAGAAATTCGCAATTGCTAAGTATTTACGTTTTCTGATGCGAAAATGTTCATCTCCCATATTGAGTTGGGCCATTTTTCGCCAAAATCAGTGTCGAAAGTGTAATAATGTTCGCAACGAATTAAACTTTTCGCGTTCAAATGTCAATTTCTCAGGTGAGCTTGCTTTGATAGCGGAAACTGCTCATTGCCCTTCTTTTATTCGCTTTTCAATCATATCATAACTATATCTAAATTCTGCGCGAACCCTTGTTTCGCAAAGGAGTTGGAAAGGGCTAATCGTGGTGATTGACGTATATAATCCCCCCCAGCTTTTTCCCTTACCGTGTTCCTTTTTTATTAAATGGCGTTGAAGACGACTGAAATAATTTACAGCATCGTATTAGCGACGAACGCACACTTTATGCACTTTTCCGTTCAACTTTCATCTAGTAAACAAATTTTTCATCATCTAGAGTTGGAATATTTCGCCCACTTATGCTACACCATAGCATGCGCTCAAAAAGATTGCAAAGAGGGAATGCAGCCGGAACAGGGATTTTTTCTTGTATAATTCTCGTTTACGATGCTATCTGTACGAATTGATTAGCCATTAAAATTACATTTTGGAAATTTTTTTCTCTCACTTAGCAAATTTTGAATGTTTGTGTTGTTTGGAAAGTAAGAAATTAGCAACTTTTATTTCATTGTTTTCATTTTGTTCGCTCGAAAATTTGTTATAATACGTCGAGATTTAAACTTAGAACCTCAGAACTCATTAATCAGCGTGTTGTCCTTATAGACAACTCCACGACGAGAGTTCTCATGATATAACGCCTAGATTGACTTTTCAAACGGACATGTCAACGACATTTTAGACTTTCACTCTAATGTCAATATTCAAGCTTATTCAAAAACGTTTGCAAGAAGAGATATCGTGATGCTATCTTTGGCAGGTTTTTTTTTTTTTTGCAGACGTTTAAACGACTCAGATCATTTCACGAAAGAAATTGTCTTTGCGAAATTTACGACATCCCTCATTTTTTGCCCTTCAAAATTCTTTACTCTCGAGAACGTTTCTCATCTTTGAAGACATTTCTTGACATTGAAAGCTATTTCGGCATACACTATTCGTTGCATTGTGAATAATGCTCTTTGTTGCAATCTTGTGGGGTTGACGTTATAGGCTTGCATGCGGTTTTCAATAAGCGTCATGTACTGGTTGGTTAATGATCCGGTAATACACCTAGAAGGCACTACATCAGCTATAGGATACTCTAAAAGTACTCATAGTCGGATATTTCCAAATGTGTTAAAATAACGAAACTCTATTACACTTAAATATGATTTCCGTCGACCTCAGTACACTTTTTACATCGAACATTCAAATTCATGAGATGTTGGTATGCAAAAAGAAATGACTGCGCCATATACAAACACCAACAAAACATGCGCCACTTTGGGTATTCTTCGAGCACCCTATAGTTTGTTTATAAAACTGTTCCATTTGATTGGACAATAACGCCACGAAAGAATATTGCGTAATAAATTATTAGAGTCATAAGAATCGTTGTTTTATTGCATATAAACGCACATTTTGTCGGATATTTCCAAATGTGTTAAAATGCATATCTGCATAGTGAAGGCTTTTGTTATGAGACAATGTGAATAGGTCATTTATAGCTTTGCTTTTTATGATCGATTTCTAGAAACAACTGATAACCTATTTCTTCGAAGGCGTTCAATGTGTGATCATAGTGTAACGCGGAACATGCGGTTCCTTGTTTAGCGGTTGCGATTCTTAACGGAGCATATTTTCTTTGCTTCTGAGCACAATATGCAGAGAGTGCTCTGCTTAAGTGCACTGTTTTGCACCCCCCAAAAAAATAATGCAGATGAAGCATTGCTATTGACTGTTAGCTAGCTGTCGATGAATGAGTTCATACGTTTATAAAGCAAAATGAAACAAACGAACAAAAGAAATGATGTGTTAATAATTCTGAATAATTTGAGAAACTCGATGATTGTGTCGTTAACGATTCTCTTTCATCGAGAGTTTTAAGTCTGAAAGAGAAAAGTTGAAAAATAATGCGATTTAGGTTCGAAAGATGATGTCTAAACCACTTCACCACACCTATTTTTCGACTCGTCTTCTCTCATATTCGGTCGAGTTTTCTTTTCGTACTGTAAATATGCGCAGCCAAACTTTCCGCATAAGAATCTAATTGGCACGCAGCTACAAAATCAACAGATTCGACAATGGTCCAGTAATTCGGATTTAGGAATAAACCCTCTGATAAACCATCCATTGTTGCCATCTTGATACACAAACTGACATGACGATACAAGAAGAAATATGATGGAGAGTGGAAAATGTGCTTATTGCTTCCCGTTGACGACGTATGCCTCCATGCATGCCATAAGCAACGCTTTTTTCTTGCTACTGCTAGCTGAATGGTCCTATTTTTCGATTAGAAAACAGCGTTGTTGCCGCCGCTAGTGAATTCAGTGACGAATGAGAAGCGATGCTGCTGCACTTTTCGGCCATCGTCATGCATCTTCTTCGTCTTTCGCAATACTCAGAAAGAAGTTTGTTCAAGTTGCATTTAAAGCAGTGTTGATAAAACGTGTAAAGAGTTGTATTTGAAGCACTGAGACGTTTGCATCTTCTTAGGAAACCTTAAAATAACGTGCAAAATCCATACTTTTACTCAGACACTTGTAACATTTGCAAATTTCAAATATATATATTTGAGGGAATATGAAGTCTGGCGGTGAATCGATCTATATAGGTTTGTTTTACAAATTCCGAGACATACCTATTCGCGAAAAAAATGAGCGAGCAAAAGGTATATGTCCAACGGGGGTTAATGCGGAATGGGGGATGCACAGAGAAATCGCCATTCTGCCGTCGTTGCGATGTTCTTGTATCTCAAATTTGCGGATAATTTCTAGTCCTGGTGCGCCAATATCTCTGGCAACAGACTTTTGCGCGTCAGTTCTAGATGAGGATTCATGTTCGAAGTATAGTTTTGCCTTTCGCATCTTTTCAGAACAGATGTATGTTCAAGGGCTGCTTGAGGAAAGGAGATGTCTTTTAGCGAGAAACACGACGTTTTTTTTTTTTTTTTAAAGTTGGCTGTCATATTTGCTTGCGTTTAGAAGTCGATGCTGGATGAAGAAGAAGAAAAACCGTTGGATATGACGTGGCCCGAAGAATGGCATCGACAAATCGTTTTCCTAGCATTGTCGCCAATCCTTTTTCCTCTTTGGGTGACCCTTCCCGATGTTCGAAATCAGGTCCAAATATTTACTTTTTTTTTTCGATCTGTGCAAAACTTTTTTCTCTGAGAAGGAGCAGTTTCTTGTAGAGCATCGATTCAGAAAGGTTGGCGATAATTATGATCTCGTTCAACGATGGATTGGAGAGTCATCCTTCTCATACGTTTATTCAAATTGCTTTATTCAACCGTAAAGAAACATACAGAAGTGTGTGAAGAGATCCGCGATATTTAAAGATGAAAGGATTCAAGTATCACGAATGTGGTAATCCTGACAAAAAGCCGAAGCGAGTTGATACAGATATTAATAGCATGCTGGCTGGCCATCTACTCCCCTCAAGGACGGCAAGTCAGAAAAGGCTAATTTCGCCTTGAATGCATCAGGATTTCTAACTTCCACAATATCAGCTAGTAGTTGATTTCATACTCGAATGATCCGGGATGAAAATGAATTTTATATACCCATTTGGTCGAAAACCTACGCTGTAAGTGGAAATCATTATTAAATGGCGTATACGCAAAGGTACTATTGAAGGAAATATCGCAGCAGCCTTTCAATATTTGAAAGTAAAAACGAAGACTAAATTCAACTCGGCAGTATTTCAAACTTTCCAGACCGAGAATCTGCATTCTTACCGGATAGGAAAGAATGGCAGAATTTGGAAAGGTCTTGCGAAAAGCAGTTCTTGTTTATTGCCTTTGCACATTTTCATTCGTTCCAGCGATCAATCCTCATAGCTCAACATGTGATTATTTGTGAGGAAAGGAGAACGGAGGCGAAAATAATCGACAAAATTTTCGCTTCTGAATCAGGCCTTATAAGGGAATTGAAAAATCTTTGCCGTTCAACACCTGAAAAAAAAATGTAGTTGTGACAAAAGTGAAGAAAAATTTCCGAAAATTTCTTCGATTCATTTGAAGAGCATTTGTGATATTTCTCGAGTTGCAAAGAGATTTCATGTAATAAGTGGTAGATAAAAGAAGGCGGGGCTTTTTAGCAGCTTAAGCATATAATAGCCAGGTTTAAGCACTTTAAGCAAGAAGCGCTAAAGGAATGTCGCTTCAATAATATCGTCACGAAATATCCTTGGAGTAAAAATCAAATTCAAAATCCTCGAAGACAGTGAAGAGATAAGATAGTTGTAAAGAACTTCCAAGGTGCGCAGCAACTTAGAGGTAAGCAATTTATTGAACAGTAACGTAGCAAAAATAATGTCCTTCATCCTTATATATTTTGAGATTCGACTAGCACAGAACGAGGCACTCAATAAGTGTGATCGCTATGTGACATAAAAATAGCATAACTGATTTCCAGTGTCATATCTTTTGATTGCCTTGCATTTACCGATTTTTCGACCATAAGTGCTTTTTAAGTTGCTGAGAGTTGTAACAGGTTATCAACTTTTACTGATGTCTCTTGTCCTTCTGCTACAGTTTACAAGTGTGCTAGATTAGCCGATCAGGAAAATGAACGTATAGTAGGTGTTGCTAGTGAGAAAAGTGCTGCTTGTCTCAGTCACTAAGATAAAGAGAAATAATTTTTGCTTGTCCTGTAGAACATAATCATATGACATTGAAAATGACTATATCACTTAGGAAAGGGAAATCTGGCGATATCATTGCACTGCTCGAAGACATTCGCTAGGGAGCAAATGAAAACAAGGAGGTGGACTGGAGGATTATGAGAGAACTGGTGAAGGGAGATTGTCGAGCTCTTAAAGTCAAAGGGTCGGAAAACAGGGATTTTAGTTCACGTAATTATTTCCTCTACATTGATTCACTCATTCAACATATTTAGGGCTCAAGAAATTGGTTTCCCCTAACGTTCATTGGTTCTATTTTATGGATAGCGTTCTATTCGTACGTCATGGTTTGGATGGCGAATACGATTGGCGAGACGGCTGCAATTCCAACTGAAGTAATTATTTTTCCGCTTGAATTTTATTTCCTTTCGAGTGTTTTTTATAATTCTAATTATTAGAGAGGCTGCTCACAAAAATTTTTACACTCGAATCTGTGAACGAAATATTAATTGTTTTTTAAAAAAAATCCCGTTTTATCTCTCAGAGGATCTTAAAAATATGGATGAAGTGAAGTTTTTATGCCTATACTCCATTCAGGAGATTTGTTTATCGATAAATATGGATCCCTAATTGAGCAAAATGTTTGATGGAAGTTTGTGCTCTGAGTTGTACTTTTCCCCCATATTCCAATGAACTTTCTAATCGAGTGCAGCAGATATGACCAACACGTACTTTGAGCTTTAAACATGGGGCGAATTGGAATACGCGTTAGGAAACAAACGTAATGCGCGTGCGTTTCGCTTTTCTTACAGATTTGATCGTTTCAGTTCAAAATTTTAAAGAGAATATAAATGAAAGGCAGGCTTACCGATGTGGCATAGGATGTTAAGGTATCATAAGATAATTCTCTATGTTACACTATTTCATGTTTTCTACATGAAAAAATCGTTGGTGAAAACATTTTGAAAAGCCGTGACTTGAGCTATTGGAATTAAACACGAACGTATATCACAAAATATCCTGCTCAATTTTCTACTAAAGTATCGAATTTCCATTCGTGAATCATTCGACTGCATGTCCAGTTCAAATTTCAAATACCTTATAGACATATTGTATGGCGTTGTAAAGCGTGAATAATTATCAAGAAAAAAAGTTGCAAGCTTCCGAAAAATTTGAATCAATATGGATTCAAAATCTGTTAGAACAAACTGAAATTTTTTTTCCTTCTCGTTATGATAGGGAATTATGAGGGTGAAAAACTGTTCTAGTTCTCTTCTTGATTTGCTAATTGGATCTACAGGATAGACAAACAGGTAAATTTCCCTTAAAAAAGAGAGTGATTTGCGTACATAGTTGAAGCATTGGATTTACAAAAAAATTCTTATAGATGTTTTAAGTTTTTAAACTTTTGCCTCAATGTTCAACTCTACTTGATTGGTAACTCTTGCTGAAAGAGCCAACTTACAAATACTGCTATGGTGAGGTGTGAATTTCATTCGGGAAAGAAAATAGATATGCTGAGTTGACGTAAAATTATCTCACAAATGCATCATCGTGGTACCGTACCTTCACGTACCACATAAGTCAAGAGGATTCCAATGCGACAAAACAAAATCTCATTGTGTCTTTATTTCAGATCATTGGCTTGACAATTTTGGCTGCTGGCACGAGTATTCCGGATTTAATAACAAGGTTTATTTTCCTGAATGTTTAACTTCGTTGATTTCATCATCTTTTTTAGATCGCGCTTGCAGTTTTGAGTGCCAATGAGACTCATTTTCAAGCTGTTTTTTTTTTATTTTTTTTTTTGCTTGAAATGGCGGCGACCGGAAATGCATATATGGCAATTCGACAAATATGAATGTTATTACGACTTATTCTTGAGCTCGCGATTTCGCTTGAAAGAGTGAAAAGCTTTTTTGGCCTACCCATATCCGTTAATCTTATCATCTAGATCAAATATCAATTGTTTTTTTTTTTTAAACAGTGNTTTCAGACAAAATCAATTCTTATTTGATTATCAGAGGGAGTAATACTGATTTTATTTTCTGTAGAAATTAAAATCCACTGCTGATATGGTGGTCACTTATGAAATTTCACAATCGTTGAAGCATTATAAAACTTATTTGAATTTATTGGTTATTTAAATGTCTGATTTATGGTTGACGTTTTAAATGACTTGTCATGAATTTGGCAGCTTTCCAAGCTAGCCAAGAAATAAATGAGAAATTTTTGGCCCACTAAGATTATCGCATAACAACCGCTTAGAAATTCTTATCAACAGAAGTACAAAATTAGCAAAGAGAATCTCTGGATCTTGACGTGTAGAATATGTATCCCGTATGAGCTCGACATTTTTTCGAGTCCCACGCTGAGGATTTCCCTCAATATTCAAACGAAAATCTTTGTCAGTTTTTCATCGTTTGTTGGGCATAATCAAAGCCTCTGTGTAATTTGTTCTTCAGTGGGATAGTTGCTATAAAGTTCATAAGTAAAGGTTCTCGAGCAAATATTTAAAAATTTTTGAAGTGCGATTGCAAGCTAACTTACAATAATTGCTACTGCAGAATTTTTGTTCAACGCCTTCTTCTTTCGAATAACCAATGCACCATAAACTTTTTGGAAGAAGTAGCACTTTCTTCACGGTAGGTCATCATCGAGCACCTCTTCTCATAACATATAGCACCTCCCTTTTCTTCCGCCATCAAGCTTGAAAAAGAGACTCACTTTCATGTGCCTAGCTCGTTATATGGTGGTCTCTTTTTCTCTGAGATTTCGGAAACAAAACAGTTCTTGTCTTGATGCATCTTTGCTTGACGACATTGTTTCGATGCCTGAACATTCTTTGAGATTCCTTACTCAGGAGGAGAGAGAGGAGGGAAGAGGTGAAGGGGATAGTCAAATTCGTCCAAGCCCGTAAAATAGACAGCAAAAAGATGTCTTTGATTGAAGGTGAGCATGGCCCTCTCAATCTCATAATGTGAAAGTTGCTCCACCGCGGTCCTCAAGTTGACATCCGGTGAACAAAGCGTCATTGTTTCTTTAGCCATTTTAGTTTCACATTGCTGCCTTTGTAGCTTATAAAAACGAGTTATTCACAGCTTTGACGTTGGCAAAAAGATTTAGCTACGTGAGTGGGATCATCACACCCACGATGAGATTCGAACTCGCGATGCTTAAGTTTCTGGGATATCGCGTTAAGCAGTTGACCTGTGGCGAGCCTTCATTTCTACGTTATTGAGTTCTTGATAGTGTTAGTTCACCGGCATTGCAGTGAACATAAATCGCGTAAAATACAAAAAAAGAAGCATTACCTAGGAAATAAACTGAATTGCTTAAAGAATTGCCTTAAATTGTCTTGAATGTTCATCAAGAATGAATGAGAACAAATTCTTTCGAACAGTGTGATTGTCGCTCGCAAGGGTCTTGGTGATATGGCAGTATCGAGCTCGGTTGGCAGTAATATCTTCGACGTTTGTGTTGGGTTAGTTTGCTTTTCTTTGAAACAAGGACGAACACAGTGAAGTCTATGAAGGTTTTCTTCGTTCATCAATGAATGCTTTTCTGGCCTCGGAAGCAATACCTGCTCTTCCTTAATTTCCTTACCTCCACAACTATCCTCTTTCCTTCAGTTTTATTGAGTTTTAGTGGCGCATTATTTATGTCTTATTGTTCGAAATCATTCATAATGCACATAAATTTTTCCTCATTGTTCTAGCTGATGATGTCATTTGAAGCATTGAGTTCTGCTAGAAATGCTAAAAGCCTTTACGAAATTAACACTTGTTTCAAGATAAATATTAACAAAAAAGACACTAATATTGTAATTGCTGCTTGAGGTTATTGTTTTTCAGACTGCCTATTCCGTGGTTGTTGTACTTCATCATTGAGCCAATTCGAAATAATGGCATTATTCCCGAATATGTTTCTGTTTCCAGGTGAGTTATATTATTTTGCGTGTGACTCAAAATTGACATGCGAAATGAAAAACAATGGGATTTGGAAGATCCAGCACAAATCTGCTGAGAATCACACCCCAGTCTCGCATCACAATGCATAATAGTTGAAATGAACGCAGGATGAACAAAAATCGTACAAATCATTCGATAGGATGAAACAGGGAGTGGAACGCGAGGTAGGACGAGAAGGGAGATGTTAACAAATTGATGGGATTTCCCGCTGTCAAAAAATTTTCGGAATAAAAGCCATAAATATTGCAGCAAGTCTGAAAGTAT
>JAARMF010002315.1:694-28796 GCA_022844705.1 Toxascaris leonina
TGCCACCTCAATGAACCCTACCGCTGCCTTCATCTTCATCGGAAAGAGATACCTCCTAGTTGCCACTCGCTCACTGCATTTTCGTTGCATCCAGTTTTCTGTTGGAGGTAGTGTGACTACTAACTGCAGCTTCGCATCATATAGTTTACGCCAATTTCCCTAGCGCGAAATATTGTGGCTTCATTGACTCAATAAATGAAGCAACCGATTGAATATATGCTGATTCTTATTCGTTGGATGCATTCTTGTAGAGACGAACAGTTGTTTGGACAATTTTGCCGCAAAAATACTTTCCTGAAAAGGTAATAGAGGCGCAAACAGCTCATTAGTTTAAGCGACTACCCGATGTGTGATTGTTTTGCGAGGACAATGCGATGGACCATTCGATGGGCTCATATTGGCCCAATATGACCCCATCGCCGGCTACTGTCTAAAAACAGTTTTAGGAAAACAAATTCACGGTTTCAGCTGTGATTACAATTCTATTAAGGTGAATGAGCAAATGGAACGAACCCTGGGCTGTCTTTCGAACGATTTCTTCCGCGTGCAACTGAATGTTCCAGATCGAAGAGCGCTTACGTCAGAGCTGTAAAGTTTGATCCACATAAAGTTCACACTGTCGAATGAGCTCTTATAGGAACGTAGCAATCCTGACCACTTAAGCATTCTGAGAAATGTATGCACTTTCAATGAGCTGAATTTTTGCATCATATCAGTCGTGTCACCAAAAACAATTCTTACGAGTAGACGGATCCTTTCAAACAGTAATTTAGCCCATAAGGGTGATCAGTCACCGGGGCGAAATTGCTAGGTGCAGCTCTCGAGATTACTTCCAATGGTTGTGTTTTGTCAATACATAACTGATATTTCTTAGAGATACTGATAGGTGTGAAGATGAGTAGCGCGTTCAGCATTCCGTCTGAACCGAACCTGTACCAAATTGTTATATGGCTAAAGTGCCCCGATGCTGATCCTCCCTTTTTCATTAGGGATATATGCAAATTCCGCTCGTTTTATTTATGGCACCAATCTTGTGCCTTTGACTGCGCTGATTTCATCTCAGAGTCAGCAACATCTCAGCGTTTTTGACATCATGAGAACTTGCTAAAACCGTTTTGATTCTCCAAAGTCGCTCATAGTTTGCTTGCTTTTGTTCTCAGAAGGTGCATGAGAATTGTCAGATTCATCTTTGGGAAAAGGATGAGGGGCCATACGATATTTTGCCGCATAAAATATCGGACTTTTCCATTGTACTCGTCTTGTTGCTTCAATTCATACCGTCTAGTCATGTGGATTTATACTTCCGAGAGTTGTCTGAAAGCTCATCGGTTATTCGAAGTTCTATCGGAGAATGAGTTGCGAATGAAAGCACTCAGAACCAAAGTGGAAGAACGTTTCTACGACATAAATGCGTCGTTTTTCAACAAAATCTCTTGCTACGGTTTCCTAAAGCAAGACTTGTTAGCTCTTTTAATTCTGGATATCCGTTCATGAACATACTACTTCAGAAAGATTTTTTTTTGGATTCACATAGAGCATGTTTGATGTTATGTGTTCGTCAGATTGATTTCAGTCGCTATAAGGAATGTTGCAGGGCGGTTGGTAATATATTGGCGAAATCTTTTGTGAATTCGTTGAAGGACGCATACTGTCGAAGTTTTTGTATTGAAGAATGACTGCCTGATGAAATGTCCATCAATCTTTCCCAAGCTCTACTCAGCAGAACGTTTCTCGGTGTGGATGAAATTCGGTCTCCCCGCTTATTCTCTACCAATATTAGGATCGGTTTTCTTTCGTTCAGTACTTTGCTGTTTAGTGATAGAATAATTTGAATTCCTCTTGCTGGGCAACTAAGCATGCTGATTTTCAAACTAGACCTAACTTCTGATCCGAATTGTGCATTCTCTGATTGCCATCTGAAACGAATGAATTCGAGCGAAGGATGTGGAGCCATACCGCCACATTTGATTCCAGAATTTTCATCAGGTGGAATTTACTGTTCACTAGATTTCATGCCGTTCTCCTCCTCATCCGTTATTGTTGAAAGCTAATAGAGATTATCGTGCGTATAGGATAAGAGCAGTTGCATCGAAGGTGGAAACAGATAGTGTAAGATTTGTTCAGAAAGCAATGACGCACTAGTTGCCGTCAAAAATTTGCAGCGAACAAAGAAGCCTTCGGTCATTCAGATGTGCGCTCCCGTGGATTCCATCAGGGACGCAGGTATTTTGTATAAAGCGCTCTAGCACTCACTAAGTTGATATTCCCTTGTAATGATGGTGAGTTCGTGTAATTCAAATTTTGGGTAGTGGATCGACATGTAATGTTACTGTGATGTTTTTTTGCTGGTAGGCATTTCCTTCGGAAGAAGCATATTTAGAGAACGGGACCGTGTTGTTTTCACATTGCGTATAATTGCACCAGGAGATGAAGATTTCTACATAGCACTAACCATCGCTACTTTCTATTATGGTTCATCATACAGGCACAGCCCAAGAGACCTTTGTATGCCCTGCACTTATTTGCATTCGTAAGGCGGTTGAAATATATTCACGAGCGTGTTGAAAGGCGCAAAAATCTTTGTTTGCTGTTTTTTTATGTTGAGCAAATGCAATACCTGATGTTAGTGCATACGCATTCGCATATCTCCATGTGCGTATGCGAAGCTCAAGTTTAATGGCTGTATATATCCTATTGCATTTTTGCTTTCTATGTGCCAAGTCCGTAGCTGTAGTCGTCACTGGCGCGTCTACGTGTCCTTCTCATAAATAAACCAACCATTTTGTTCAGGGGCTACAATGGCAGTCGTTCGTTGGTGTCATTCGCACGAACCAGGGCATTTTAGAAATTACAAAAGGAGAGAGAAATTAGAGTGAGGCTGCCCTATATGCGTCTGATGAAAAATGAGTTGGCATGCGAGCACCTCGGTAAAACATGATGGTTTCAAAATTCCCTTTCCATAAAAATGTGATGTTTGAACTTCCTTCAGTTCAATTTTAACGCGTCATTTGACCAATGATGCTGGATGAATTTTTGGTTCCTTCGCTGTCTNTTGACGCGTCATTTGACCAATGAAGCTGGATGAATTTTTGGTTCCTTCGCTGTCTCCGGATTAGTTGCGAATACATCATATGTGAGTAAGTTCTTAAAAGAGCCGTCTAGCAGGCTTCTCTGCGTTTTCAACTTTCATCAGAGAATTTTTATCTGACCGCTTGCCTTGTCAAGTTTATCTGGAACCGATAGACAGTTGCACGGAGAAGCCCCTTCAAGCTAATGCGCCTCTTCATCGCTCTTCTAAACGCTCCATTTCGACTTTTAATGCATGTTAGAAGTCCTGGCATCCTCTACTTATTGTAAACGATGCTGATGGATGAAATCACACTTTGTAAAATTGTATTACTTATTTCAAGCCTTGAAGTACAGCGGTCAGAAGTGCGCTAACTTTGATCGAAGTGGAAGTTGTTACGTCGGTGACGGTGTTAAGAATTTGTGATTTATTCGTTATCTGTATGCGATCTGATATCTGAGATTATTTCTTAATCAGAGGTCGAACCCCAAAGGTTGAACGCACAAGGTTAAACTAGAAAGGTCGAAAGCACAATGCGCTTCATCAACACAGTCACGTGAAAAGATGAGTTTGCCATGTAAGTGGTTACATAAGCCGGATGCTGTTGAAAAATTGCCATCACCACGCGTCATTCGCCTCGTTGAGTCGGAAACACGAATCGTTTTCAAATCGTCTGACGTGTTAATTCAGCTTGCAGTGAATGGATCAGAGGGAGGAAGAACGCCAGAGCTAGCACAGCAACCTTCGGAAAAGAAATACATCTGGGAAACGAAAAATGAAGAAGTTCTTCACGACTTTGGCGACGAAGACAGTACAGCTATCGAAGAAATTCAGAACGCGTTAGAAGCTGCTGCAATTGGATGGCTTTAGGTCATATCAAGTGCAGTAGAAGTAGTCATATTTCTTATAACCAGAGCCAGCGTCATCTACTGTAAATTCCTACACTTATATCGCATCGCTGCGCACAAAGAAGTGACTAATCAACTGAACAATTGCAAAACGCGAGAACGCGGGCAAGCAAAGACCAACCAAATGGCGGCAGCGAAAACGCGAACAAATCAACAAAGCTAAGAGCAACTTCCTCCCTTTTCGAATTTGAACTCAGTGAGGCCGAAATTGCTTATCTGCGCTTCATTTGTCATCCACATGCATATTCGTTCGAAAAGACCTGTATACAGTTTTATACTGAGTTCTGTTCTCGTATATTTAGTTGCATATTCGTATGTTCAGCTTTGCATTCTTGTAGTCCCTTGCACGCTTTGTATTTTCTTTTGCTGCATCCATTCGCTGACGTTCACCTCGCGCTGTCAGTATTCCTTTCGTGCGTCTTGCGTGTCGCAGCCACTTGCACCGTACACTTAGCACTGTGCGCCCGTCGTAAAAATCTTCCGATAGCAACCTCACGAGAATTTAAATTTTTGCGACCTTGTTCTTCCCTGTCACAACTACTCTCGATTTCGGTTTGAGTTTTTAAAAAGGCTAAGTGGCAAATAAAATCGAATTAAGGCAGATATGAAAAGTGCAAGAGGATTGCGCGTGTGCACGTGGCAGCTCTCTCTTCATGAATGGTCATTACCTGTCAAAGGTGGATTGTTATAGAATTGTGATGTGAACGAAAGTGCAAGCCCACTGAGCCTATAAAAGACGGTAATGCTCTGCATTCTGAGGTCAACTTCTGTTTCCTGGTGATTATTGGGAGATTGTCAATGGGGCAGTGTGTCATCTAGCATGTTTTGTGTATTGAGGCACTACTTTAGCTCGTTTGCATTCGTGATCGAAGGTTTCCTTATATTCGCAGTGTTTATTGTTTGATGATATTCTTGTGGAATTCTTCTTCACCGAAATTCATTTTCATCCATCTTTGTCACTGGGGTTCTATTCCAGCAGTGCTCTATAGACCCCACTTGTGCGTTCGCATATTATACTGAATTCGTCACAATCTGACGACGCATTCGGAATTCTGGAGGCATCTGACGCTTGGGAATATTTCTAGGTGAGTGAGAGGGAATTGTTCTTTTGATTTCCGCGTTTAAACTTATCGGGAAGTACGCCTCGCGTTTTTTATAGCCGTTGTTGCGCTTNTTGACGCTTAGGAATATTTCTAGGTGAGTGAGAGGGAATTGTTCTTTTGATTTCCGCGTTTAAACTTATCCGGAAGTACGCCTCACGTTTTTTATAGCCGTTGTTGCGCTTTTTGAAGTTGTTCAATACAACTGGCGTTGTGTTTCCCTGTCGTAGGTTATGCGTGCGTTGCGATATAGGTGTGCCGCTGATAAACTGCGAGAGGTTCTAGTACCCAAATTTGGGATTGAGGCGGACGAACGTTTAGAAGAAGAGAGACGAAGGCAGTTGTTGGATTGAGAAGAAGCAGTGCAAGGAAGCGTCGTGAGAAGAAGCAAGGAGGAGAAGCAGCGCAAGAAATCGTCGACTCAAGCGGACAATCGACAGAGCGGTCACGCCGGCTGAAATTCACAACCTTCAGATCGTATTGACCACTGGAAGTGAGAAGGCCCGGCGGACAACACATTCGCAGTGTCGGCCGTTATTTTAAGATTTGCTGGAGCTGCATGTAGGCAGCTCTAGCCGATGAGTGGGCATTCCGGCGGAGCAACGAACGGTGGCGACAGCGCTTCTCATCACTCCAAATCTCCTCCGACCGCTCCATTAACCCTCCCTCCTCTGTGGCTAGTTCGAACTGCCGAGGTCACTCCTGCAACCTCAAACAAGTCAAGGGAGCGCTGATCGCTATGGTGGGTATAGGGTCTCTCTGGCATTTACAGCCATTAAACAAATGAAAATGCAGGAATGGTCGGTTGCATAGTTGACTTGCAATTTTTGAAGAAATGTGAGAGTGTGCAAAGTTCTGAGAATTCTGTTCTGTCATGTAAACTCATAGGCCGTCACTGCTTTTCCGCGATTCTTCGACATTGGTATACGTCAGTCTTTGCTGCATAACCTAGTGGTTGCTGTTAACGATTTTTTAAAGAGTCGATTTCCCTTGTCCTTCATCGAGTTCGGAGAGGTGGAAGATACGGAATCGTCGGGATATGAAAAGCAAACTTCACGTTTGAGGAGAAAATGCAAGTGTATCTCTCAAACGAAATGCCCAATTTCAGAACTGTTATCTGTTTTGCCGCTTACGCCGTAATCGGCCATTTATTTAACTATGTTCTTGTTNCGAGAGGTTCAAGTACCCAAATTTGAGATTGGGGCGGACGAACGTTTAGAAGAAGAGAGACGAAGGCAGTTGTTGGATTGAGAAGAAGCAGTGCAAGGAAGCGTCGTGAGAAGAAGCAAGGAGGAGAAGCAGCGCAAGAAATCGTCGACTCAAGCGGACAATCGACAGAGCGGTCACGCCGGCTGAAATTCACAACCTTCAGATCGTATTGACCACTGGAAGTGAGAAGGCCCGGCGGACAACACATTCGCAGTGTCGGCCGTTGTTTTAAGATTTGCTGGAGCTGCATGTAGGCAGCTCTAGCCGATGAGTGGGCATTCCGGCGGAGCAACGAACGGTGGCGACAGCGCTTCTCATCACTCCAAATCTCCTCCGACCGCTCCATTAACCCTCCCTCCTCTGTGGCTAGTTCGAACTGCCGAGGTCACTCCTGCAACCTCAAACAAGTCAAGGGAGCGCTGATCGCTATGGTGGGTATAGGGTCTCTCTGGCATTTACAGCCATTAAACAAATGAAAATGCAGGAATGGTCGGTTGCATAGTTGACTTGCAATTTTTGAAGAAATGTGAGAGTGTGCAAAGTTCTGAGAATTCTGTTCTGTCATGTAAACTCATAGGCCGTCACTGCTTTTCCGCGATTCTTCGACATTGGTATACGTCAGTCTTTGCTGCATAACCTAGTGGTTGCTGTTAACGATTTTTTAAAGAGTCGATTTCCCTTGTCCTTCATCGAGTTCGGAGAGGTGGAAGATACGGAATCGTCGGGATATGAAAAGCAAACTTCACGTTTGAGGAGAAAATGCAAGTGTATCTCTCAAACGAAATGCCCAATTTCAGAACTGTTATCTGTTTTGCCGCTTACGCCGTAATCGGCCATTTATTTAACTATGTTCTTGTTTTTGACCAAATCAACTAGTCAATCATTCATTTATCACTCACTCATTTATTCATTCTTTCTAACGGGCACAAGGTACTAGTCATAACCACAACATATGTTGAGGAATTTCAAATGGGAACAACTCGGAAAGCTAATGAATTAAACGCATCGGCTGGGTTCGCTCACGCGTTTCAGTTTTAAGAGGATGCAGCTGCGATCGAGGTGCAAACTTTATTAAAAAGAGAATATTCTCGAATGGATTCCTGTAGAACCCATTGAAACCTTGCGACATAAATGTGAATGGAATTGAACTCTCCACTCATATTTAGGTTGGGATGGTCCACGAAAACTTTTGCTTAAAGTCGCTTTAGTGATGCACCATTAAACTCCCTTAATTATCCGGATATTCTTTTATCATAGATCATGAAAAATGGGATGACAGTAAGCAACGAACGTTTTCTGATAATTATCTAAGCAACTGTTTTTCATAGCACGTCGAAAAACTCCAACTTCAACAACAGTTTCCCTTGGTCACCGACTCAAAACTCTTAGCGAAGTCAATTCATACCACATCTCTCTGGAAACCGTTAGTTCAGAGCTTCATATCGGTCGTGGTAGGACGCCATGAGTTGTATGAGTGTGGACTTTCNGAGAGCTTCATATCGGTCGTAGTAGGACGTCATGAGTTGTATGAGTGTGGACTTTCTTTTTGAGCATACTGTGCTGATCATCACTGATAACTTTGGACAGGCTAAGGTGTAAAATTGATTTTCTGGGAGTAGTCCAAGGCACGTTTCAAAATGACCATGTGGAAGTAATGGGAAGATAATCGGAACTGTGGTTCCAGGAAGGTCGTCGCAAATATTCACAAAAGTGCCAGGTTTATTCACGANGAAGATAATCGGAACTGTGGTTCCAGAAGGTCGTCGCAAATATTCACAAAAGTGCCAGGTTTATTCACGAGAACGATGCAGCCGGCGAACCGAAAACGCCATCAACAGCGAGCAATGTGACTGATGTCGTAGGCGCAAAGCACAGCGAGCAAAGCAACTATCGGCAGATGCGACATCTACAGCATGCACCATGACTGACATCAGATGCGCTACTGATGACGCCGTCAGAGGTTCACGTCCTCTCACAAAGTTGAGTCACTCGCTGGACTCCCAGTGTTCGACAGTAACGACGCTTTTGATGCAGCCTTTCTGCGCGTATTCGACCGAAATCTTCATTTAAACCTTAGCTCATGTGTTCATTCAGTTGCCGTTCTCATAAAGACGTAAAGACGCCCTATGCTTCAAAATGTCACCCGATTTACAATATTTCCACTCAAGATATCTACCTTCGCTTGGCTTGCTTAATGTCGCAATATTTCTTCAATCTACTCACCTTTATCTATCATACATTGCTGCATTTTTTACTCAAATATTAGCACTCAGTTACCTATATACGAGGAGCGACTAGTGGCCAGCTTGCACGACCAAGCAGTCAGGTTAAGACCTAAATAGGTGATCGACACAAAAACGGGCACAAGCGGACTAACGCACATTCAGACTGGCTCGAGACTTCCGAACACTTCGAGTTTCTGTCGAGTTCAAGTTTGATACTCCTTCAAGGCAAAAGGCTCCACAGTCCTCGCCCAAATTTTCATACACACACACGATAAGAGAACCATTTCTGCCTGTGCTGACGTTACATGAGTTCAAACTTGGACTATGACATGGTTTCCTTTGAAGAGGAATTTTTATTGTGAAGCCGCTGTGTTTTGAAGCTCGTTTTTATTTATGTTTATCTTTGCACCCGCGCCTATGCAAGCGCGCGATTCAAAACTACCTTTTTCGTTACGAAGGCTTTTCCCGTAATGGTACTATCACTTCAGTTTTCCAAGCATTTGAAGGTGGGCCCACAGAAGAGTGTGCCTAATAAAAGATATAAGAAGCAGCAAAGAGCTGTTTCTTGACGAATCACGAGGGTATATCTCATTGGAAGTATAGGGTATGGCTAACCCTCTGATGCCCGCGATATCCACTTTTACACAATCTTCAGGGAGAAGACGGTCACCAGCAGCAATACTTCTAATGAAGTGAGGTGGCCAAATTTTGCTAATCATCTATTGAATTAGGGCCACCGAAGTTTTTCTACACTTCTTCGCCTACATCCTGTGTGCTTTGTGAAATCTTTGGAGCATCTTCGAAATACTTCAAAGTCCCAAAATGAGGTAACGTACGGAAGTGGCTTTGGTGCTTAAATTTGCAATGTTCCTAAAGAACACATCATGTTACGCTAAAAAGCAATGAAGTAGAACCAAGCTGTTTCACCCAGATTCGGCTGAAAAGCATATTCTGCACTTTCTTGAGTATTGTTGCCCCTTTTCACGCATTTCGGAAGATCCAGCATTTATTCTTTACTTGCTTCCGAGAGGAAAGCTTCAATAAAACCTGCGATTAGAAAATACGACCAGCTTTGAGGCGATTTAAGGTTGTGTGAGGGAGCGGCAGTCGTAAATGATATTGACCTGCACGGCACTATGAATGACATAAGGGATACAATTCATGATGTATGAAAATTCTAAGGCGTAAGCACTTCATGGTGGTGGGAATATATCGCATTTGCACCGTTTTTGTTTATCGCATAGATTGTCGTGTCTATATTTTGAAATTATGGGACGCATGAAAATTGTTTCAAATAGAGCATTGCATGTTCTAAACACGCCGAAAATCAACACAAAAGTTTTATTCATATTATTTGAAGCCAGTGTCGACAGAACTTTTCGTCGCAAATTGCATCGTTAAGTTTTCACGTTGATGATGAGTTCTCGTACCTGAAAATTTGAAAGGAGTGAAAGTTGGAAAACTTCACATTATGCGATTACAGTTCTCCACATGCGTTACGAAATGCGAGACAATGCCTTCGAGTGTGAAAATCGGATCCAGTATGTGAAGTGTGAGGTGCGAAGTACGCACATTCAATAGAACTTCGCACTTACACGTTCGTAAGGCAACCTTAACAGAGTCAATTTTAGAACAAACAAAGTTGCGTTCCAGTGCTCAACTTGCAAAGATATACAGTGATGTAATCATGCACACAAAACAAGCGCAATGAACAAACGATGCACTTCATTTCAACGTGTAAGAAACGAACTTTAGAGCGATTACAGTTCTTGAGATGCGTTGTATTTCTTCACATCCCTGTGATCAGTGTAACCGAAGATATCTCTCGACAAGAACCCAATGTGTTCTGACCCGTCTATTATGACAGGAAAATTTCGTTCCAGTACAGAATTCGTTGCAAGTGTGTTGGATCCACAAAACATAATGAAGTTAGTGCGATTCAGCTTAAGTTTTAACTGATGGAAACTCCTTACAACCNGAGTTACTGCGATTCAGTTTAAGTTTTAACTGATGGAAACTCCTTACAACCGTACTTGTGTTTTGTAAACAGCCCTTTGCTTGGGAGATATACGGAGGCTGAAGTAGAGTTCTCCATCACATCGATAGTTGCGATGCTTCAAATACGCCAAACTTTTCCCTCTTTTACAAATTTCCGTTTTAAGTAGCGCGCTTCCTAGAAACTGGCGAAGAAAGGCCTAAGAGTTGTTTAAATAATATATGCGTTTCGCGATTTTCCCAGTGGGATCGACGGGTTAAGTGACCATTCAAATAAGTGAAATCCAGGTCTCTTGACTTCTTTCCATAGAAACAATCTAGTTACGGGAATTCCGAGTCCATCATGCAAAACTTCGCTTGCTAGTTCTTTGACCTAGTCGACCATCGATTGTTTCCGCACAAGTGGACGAATTGAACCAAACTCGACAAATTAATCGTGGTGTGAGCTGATCACTAATATTCACTGTCGACGGTTTTTCTAGCTGGCCAAATGACACCAACCAACGAAAATAAGCATGAAGGAACGTCTGTCCGATGCAGAAATGACGTTCACATTAAATGAGCAGTGAAACAGCTTGGAAGGAAATTTCTTTAAGTATGGTTTTCATGAACTGCTTATTCTCAGTCATGTTTTTTGGCTCCTTCAGGCGACCCTCTGATTCTTTTCCCTGCATGGTCGATCATTCACGATCGACCTTGCAAAAAGGCAACAACTGGCATATATGAAAAAGCTGAGCAGCATCACGCTGAAAAATAGCATCCATGCGATTTACGTAAAATCTCAAGAAACTCGGCCGAAAATTGCACAACACGGTCACACTCAATCGTGGTTACTATCAGAAGTCTGTATTATTGCTCCTATCATTTACTGTAGTCGTAGGTATATCTGTGATTTCAACTGCTTGTAAAATACCCTTCTCATAATCCAGTGGAACACTTGCACAACTGGAAGCATCCAATTCGGTGATACTCCTCAGCGGGATAGCTGCATTAACAAATCTAGCTGCAATTTCTCGAAACTAACTTTGATTTCTTGATCACCAGAGGTCCCTTTGCTTCTGGTGATTGCTGAGTTCAGGACGTTGATTTCATCGAGCAGTGCCTTCGTTTCTCTATCAAACTTTTGTAATTCCGACCGAGCATCTTTAGCAGCCAGCACCTAAAAGTGAGAGCAGAAACTCAAAAATCAGCGTACCATTTGTGTGAGCAATCAATGACCGCAGTCATGCGATCGTGCTCTTCAATACAACGTCCTTACCAGCTCATCTAACGTTGAGTATTCGTAATAACGGGATAAGAAATCTTCATCCAACATAACGAAATTTTTTTTTCAGCGAGTTAAGATAAGTTTGCATTGAATTATAAAATAACTAACCTTTAAGTTTTCAATATTGGCGCGTGCATTTCTCAACGCATTGTCACAAGTTGATAATTGCTTCAGAATATAGGGCGGTAATTTTTTCGAAATCGCCTCCTGCAACAAGTTCTATTCCCAGCCCTAACATCTATTTATTCATACATCACTTTTTTGAACATGTTATTTTTTTGAACATACTATTTCTATCGCGCCAAGACATATGAAGGGAACGTGGTTTATAAGTGCATTGACAAATGCATGAGAGTTTTCGAATTTAGTTTCATTTGAAATTCAGGACATACCCCCTAGTAATTCATGAAAGTTCGAATTTGTTGTCAAAAAAATTCTACTTTTCCTATCACTTGTGTGGCTGCAGTTTTCGATTGGCGACTCATCTTTTCTGGTTCATTTGTGCAGCCATTCGCATATGAATTACTCACTTCAGTCAGCACGCTGCTATCCTGAGTTCTACTACTTTTTCCTTCCCCGAAAGAACTTCTAGTAAAACTACTAGTTTTCTTGGTTCGCCTAGTTTACTACAAATTTTGTTCCCTCTTCATTGGGGGTTAGCCAGAAAAAATACTTTCCTTACTCTATTTGATACCTTATTTCCCGTTATCAGAATTTCACGAATATCATTAATAGTAATCTCGTATCTTCGCCACCGCTTTCTTATATTTTGCACTCTTTATAGTGGAATCTATCGTATTTCTGAAGCGCCATAATCTTTTCATGCTGCCAAGTAATTCATTAATTCATCTTATACAAACCNAGAATTTCACGAATATCATTAATAGTAATCTCGTATCTTCGCCACCGCTTTCTTATATTTTGCACTCTTTATAGTGGAATCTATCGTATTTCTGAAGCGCCATAATCTTTTCATGCTGCCAAGTAATTCATTAATTCATCTTATACAAACCACATCCTGACTTGGATAATGGTCGCCCCTCGATTACTGGAGCTCAGACTAATTCTGAATATGCATAAATTCCGAATTTAAGTAATCATAGGGTGAAAGTATTATGTCTTGGGCAGCGAGGTGCAACATCCCACACCTTCAGAAACATTCTGGTCAAGGCACCTCAGGCGCAGTCAGTGGTCCCCAANGGTGCAGCCAGTAGTCCCCAACGGGCTTTCCTATTGACCCATTGCCAAAGGACCTACTCGAGAGTGGGGGAGATATGTGGAGAGATTGCTAGACCCGAGAAGCTGCTGCTTGATTACGTTTAGAATTTAACAAATTTGTTCCCGTCTATCCGCAGTATATATTGGATACCGCCGGCACTCGACGAGCGTACGATATGCTCAACGCTTCTTTACGCAACAAACCTCCTTAGCATCTCCCTGCGGTATGACATCTGAAGTGGATTTCCCTGTTGATGATTTCTTCGATGCCGAAGTCGATAAAGAACAGCTGCAAAATACATAATTTTTCACCAGATTTGGCTAAGGGTTTCAGCGATAAAACACTCATTCGAAGAAATCACGAACAGGCGTGAAAGTCCTCTAATGAAACAACGCTCCTTTTAGAATCTTCGATCATTCTCTGCTTCGCACTGTTATTTTTTCACTTCTCACACAATTATCGTTGGATTTAGCCAGCATTGATATTTTATTCGTTTTTTTTTTCATTTTGTGGTCTCTTACCTTATTTTCCTTTGCATCGTTTCCCCTAAAGTTCCAATATGAAAAGTGGATGCACGACCGAATGTCACAACACCTCATTAAAATCTCAAGGGAATTAGGCTCGGTCGACTCTCACTAAAGGTAGCCTTGTCAAGANCGGTTGACTTTCACTAAAGGTAGCCTTGTCAGGAGGACGAATCAACGATTACGCTTATGACACATCAATGGACAATTGTTAATGGTAGAAATTGCTAAGCACGATTCTGGTAGCTGGAACTCTTGGAAGTGTGGTCTTCATTCGAGATGTATGGAAGAATAGGTATTTTGCTTCGAGCCTGGCTGTTTTCCCGATCCAGCAAAATTTTTACGATATAGCGACAGAGTCATACTAAAAAGGCCTCTGATATGTACGATTATCGACAAACCCACCCACAATCTGCGAACATAAGTTTTATGCAAATGAAGTCAAAGAGGCATGTCAGAAGAGCCGACAAGAAATGCGCTTTGATACTTTGCTGAACTGATCGATCGGTCGCAGAACTCACTAAAAAAGGAGTACACGGAGAGAAGTGTCTTCAATATTTCTCAACGAACCAATGAAGGCATATCTTTCACTGAAATCAGATGTTCTTCTTCTATGACCCGACCGGTATTGAAGTCTGGTGGATCTAAAATACATGCGAAAACTGCGATATGCTAAAATGTTCTCAGCTGCTTTCAAGGCTGAAGAGTTAATGGGAGTTGTGGAAGCGCTAATAGCTCACACTATTGCCACCAGATGTCGTAATTCTTGTTGCAGCATTCATAAGTTCAAAGATCCGGACAAACGGACAAGCATGTAGCATGGACAAAACGTGACCATACATTATCTTTGCATCACAAATTTGCAGCAACGAATAATAATGAAATCTGAAGCACATAGACTTGACGCGCGCAAACGGGGAACTATAATCATCATCGAACATTACCGAATTCAGGTCATGTAAATATATTCCGGTTTTTCTCCGACGGGGAACATAGTCACATATGTCCACCGAGAGTATTCGTTGCCACATCTCACATACTGTGAGATGCATAACTCTTGTGTTGGTTCAAGACCTGCGATTGTGCGCGGAACAGCAGCACCGTCCGGTTTGGTCTCTGCAGTAGCTGTTGCCGCGACGGCGGCTGCTTGCTGTTGCTGCTGGAACATCACTAAGCTATGCCAATCAATCATTTCTTGTTGTAACAACATTAAAAATATCGTCCTCGATCTTCGAACATAACGATGTGCTTTCCTAAGGAGTTGCGGAGTGCAACGTATATAGACCTGCTTTGCATGCGCTTTCACTGAAGAGGCTACAGATATTTTGCAAATGTCGGTTGCGCTGAGCCCCTCTCCCACTAACAAACGAAAGGACGGTAACCAGCGCATCGGTATAAACGATAATGAACAATAGGAACTCCTGCTGCTACAGCAACCAAGAGATTCTTCAGATGCTGAGTTGGTCGACTGTTAAAAGTCGACGCACAACCGACCCCATTAGTATTCTTAGAAATGCCGTATGCTAAATGTTGTTCTTGCATTAGGTGTTATCGCGAGTATTGCCCTTCAGAAGTGGCGTAAACGACTCTGGTCGAGTTCTAATATATTCCCTTGCTCAGTGCAGTTGATTGAAAATCTAAAACAATACAGTGACCGAAGGCGTGGCTGCAGTTGGTGGCAATTTTCCGGATGCGCCTGGCTGCGGCTGCTGCGTTGATGTTGCTGCTTGTGGCGATGGCTGCGGAAATTCAGATTTAGAAGAACAGAAGCGGATAACGTTATACAGTAAAACCTCTGCTGTCACTAGCGGACCTCACTTATTACAGAAATTGATCGAGTTATTAATGTCATCACTGTTGCAACAACTTGCGCCAAAAGTTTGGCAAATGTGTGTGATAAAAAATGTTCATTAGTATCGAGCTGTTTTGCTATAAGCGGCGTTTTAGTAGTCCGTTATATATAGATCGTCGCACTGCCTCATAGTTGAACGTACCTGATAAAGAAGTTAGCGTACTGTTATCTTTGTTCATCATCAAAAATTTCTGAATCTGCATTCAAAATAAAAGTGCGGATGTAGGGCCCACGAAACGATGGACACTGAACTACATATGAATGGAAATTTTCTGGCTGCAATTTACGCAAGCACCAAGTGTGTTTGTACTAATGTTGTGATGAGCCTTTGGCGAGAAAATTCGAGGAAACTCTTCCTTTCGAAGTGATTCGATTCGTTTGATGTGTTCTGTTTCGCTTCTTACATTTGATGTGAGAAAAAGGAGGCGCAGAAACCGCTTCGTTCTATCGCATCTCGTTGTATGCATCAAAAAATGCAAGCTCCCAAATGACAGTGGAATTCCTTTATTGCTTTTCATCCTGATTTTTCCGTCTATTGCGCCTTTGAATTTTTTGCTCAAACTGTGATTGAACAATTACCTCTGAACAATGGAACTCAAATTAAACGGCAGCTGTATGGTAGTTAAATTCATTCAATTAACTTTGCGTAAAATGGAATCAGTTCTCTGCATTCTTTCTGACAAATTCAGAAGAGTTTTGAATTTCTTGACCAAAGGACGAGGAAAAAGAGAACAATTAATCTCAGGTATATTAGTGACGCGGATTCGAATAACAGGCTACAGATCTGAATCAAAGAGAACGGAGATCGCGGAGAAGTGCTTTTGGATCGATCTAGCGGTCGTATTTGGTCCACAAGCAAATAAAAGGAACTACTTCAATCTTTTTTTGTATTAGGATGAAATGAAGTTTGAGCACGGAACTTTGTGGCACGACAGACACTTCTGTTCGGCACTGGAACACGAACTATCCTCTATAGTCACTACTGTATAAAACTATCGTTCATTGTATCTCCTGCGGCCAAGACAATTAACGCAATGACATTCAACACCTGCTGCTTCGGAGCGCCGGTAAGTTTGGACAATTCTCCAGGCTTGGTTGGCTCGACGAATGCGGGCGGTAATGGTTGCTTCACAATATTTTTTACTGACGTGCTGGACGTCGGAGTCCTCGCTTCTTTCTTCTGCAGGCATTTTTACTCGATCAAATAATGAATCACTGATGATGTACACCATATTTGGTGGTACATATCTAGACTACCACTGAAAACGAAGGTGACGGCAGCTAATCGCAAATTACGAGATATTATTTCAAAATGGAACTATGGATGTTGTCGGACAGGTCCTGCTGAAAATCATGCTGGCGTGAAGGTAATTTTTTTGTAAAGTTAGGAGTAATCATGATGCTGACTATTGAGGTAGTGCCAAAGATTAGTTCTGAATTTAATTTCTAATACAGTCATCATCAAGGAACCTTATGTTCTTGCGAGTGGTTATGTCGAAATGCTCTCTCACATCGTTCAAAAAACGTCGCCACTGCTTCCAAATTCTTGAAAGCATTCTGGGAAAACATAGCTGTTCTCATTTAGCCTTTTATGCGCCAGCATTACCACGTTCACTTCTATCATTGAGGGAATATATGACTAACGCTGCTCTTCTTTGCGCAACATGACATTCTGTTCGACCCTTTTGAACGCTTTCCGTCCTTGCTGTGCCTTTTTGAGCGTTTCTTCTTTCTATCATGTCTCCCTTTCTGAAATGCCAAGGTGTTCGTTTTTCATTGTCGGTAATATGATGCCTCCAGCCTACAATGCTTGAAAACACGAGTCACCACAACACATCAGCATTTCTTACGCACTCACTAGTATTTAATGTGCCAAGCGTTATTGATGAATCCATTATTATTTACTCCGGTAAAGATCTTCAATTCGTTCCGAAGTTACGTACCTAGACGGGAAGTGAAAACTTAGATAAATGAGGCTACTATGAAATTCTAAGGCAACTGGATAATCAAAAACAATATGTACGCGACCAACAATAATGAAAGGTTCCGTTAAAGAAAAGCTTCAGCAACAAAGCTGCTTTCGTCTCAGTTTATGCTGTTATCTTTTTTCGCTGATATCTGGTAAAATGCAGCCCTATTTTAAAAATCGTGGTTGTTTCATTGATGTGGCGGCTATTTGAAAAGCGCATCTAGAAGCGCGTCAGCCCGCTACGGCGGTCTCGATGCGGAATCTCGCTGAAACCGTAAAGCTTATTTCGATTCAAAGCTGTGCTTCACGATCGATGAGAAATATTCTCAGAAGAAAGATCTCACAATGTTTCCCCTCTAAAACTTTTTCATCTCCTTTGACGTGACATTCGCTCCAGACCAAGATGAAAACGTCTTCTACAACCGATTTGTCGAATCNGTAATGCAGTCACGGTCAGGAATCCCTAATGTTTATGCAGCGCTATGAGCTATTTGATTTGACCAACTTGTCACTGCGCAATGCGCGAAGTTACTTTTTTCTTTTCAATTTTCACACGTTTAAAGTCTCGATGATCTCCTATTTGCCAGCTAGCTCTGAAGTGGGAGCATATGGCCGGAATCGTGCAAGGAACCAACCTGACAACAAAAGAGGCAGGAAATGCTCGCAACTGCAACTTCGAAATATCGGAAAGTTTAGGTTAATCGCCAATGCCTAACTGCGCTGTCAATCTTTTAACATCTTTAGCGAGGCACTGTGATTTCAAACATCTTAAGCAAGCATTTGCAACAAACTGGAAAATCACTGTATCTTTGCTAAGACGTGATCGTTCATATGGCCGCATCTTATTTCAGATGTTTTTGCAACACAATCATCTGATCATAATCGGCAATACTGCTTCTCGAATCNGCACACAGAAATGCGAAGAATTTCTCTTATGCGATCCGACGTGATTTGTGCAGAGGCGCTCTGCTAAGAGATCACGTTTAGCATTTTTCACTCGTCGAAAAAAGAATAAATGCTGCGATGACAGAGAGATCTGAAATAATCTGACACTGATCTAGGCTATTTCCACAGTGGCCAATTTTGCACTAAAGTACCCTCCGTGCAGAGATGTTACTATTCAATGTGGTGCTTATACAATGCTTTAAAGCATTTGCGCTAACGCATTAGCGAAGAAATCTGCGGACATATTTTGCTTAACAGAAGTGATCCTCTTTCCTGAAAAATGAAAGCGCAAACCATAGCACTTCAACTGTCGAGCCTACGCCAATGTTACTAACTTACCTTTGACTTACCATTCTTCTTCTTCGATGATGCCATTAAGCCGCTCAGGTAGGAAACGCGAACAACAATGATTACAACAAGCTCAACAAACACCAGCATTGCAGAAATGTTTACACAAGGATGAGTTGCACATAATACACGCGCACTCGAAGTGTGAAATGTATGAGTCGTTTGCAAATGACTGCTGTTCGCAGCTTTTGCATAATTTGCCCCGTGCGAGCAGATCTGGCCAGTGCTCAGGAGCAAGGGATAGGAAGAGGGAGACCGCGTATGCCCCTAGCGAGCGACGCGGCCGTGCAGTTTGATGAAAAAATGTCACAATAAATTGAATAGAATATCACAAAAGTGGGCTCATTCAAAAGAACATCAGAAGAATAGCCACATACTCTTAGGCAATATTTTGATAATGCATCTATTCATGCTATGAAGATTAGTTGAAACCCATGTCCGCATTGGGAACATTCTTCAACATTCGACAGGTCTAGTGCGTCAAACACTGAATGTGAATGTGCCTTACAACCGCATGAATCGCGACCAGTTTCATAATTTAGGTGATATTGGATTAACTCTGAGGAGAACACATTGCGTATTTCCCCCTCCCCCCCTCCCCCCCCCCCCCCCCCCCAAAAAAAAATCAGAAATCGTTACTAGTTTTCTCTTTTGAATACAGCGTTCCACCGTTCCATGGATGTGTGGTAACTGAGGAGTGATGTTTATGTGAGTTATTTTTTCCGTCATCTGATCCTCGAAGAAGATGCACTTGCTCATTGACAAATGCTGAGAGCTCATTGAATATACGATAGGCTTATTCGGCCGAGCGGAGTCGATGAACATAAAGGTAGCTTAGCCAGTGGCCAGCGCATAGAAAGGAGTAGAAGCGCATAAATTTCAAATTATGCAAACTATTCTGTCTCAAAATCCACTGCTTGCGGAGGAAGGTTATCCGCGTGCATGCGTGCGCCTATCTGTGAAATATACGACTGCAGTTGGTGGCACCGAATGATGACGACGATAACTCCTCGTCGGCCCAGGTTCGCTTGGGCTTGATCTTGGGCTTAGGTTTGGCGTAACCTTCGTCTCGGGTCTAGGCTCAAAATGTTACTTTCGGTGCATCAAATGTGGTCCAAAGAAGGTTCAGGCTTACGTTTAGGCTAAAGGTTTGGGCTTAGGCTTTTTAGACTCACGCTTACGCTTAAGCTTGGGCGTAGGCTTAAAACGTGTTAAGGTCTAGGCCTGGGCCTGAAGTGGTAGTTTCGGCGCCCCAATTGGGGCGAAAGAACGCGACGGGGCTTAGGCATAGGCTCAGGTTTAGGCCCAGGGGTTAGGCATAGGCTTAGGTATGAGTTTAAGCTCAGGCTTTAGGTTTGGACTTGCGCTCACGCTTAAGCTTATGCCTGAGCTTAGAACGGCCTATGGCCTAGGCTTGGGCCTAGAGTGGTAGTTTCGGTGCCAAATTGGGGCGAAAGAATGCGTTTAGTCTTAGGCACAGGTTTAGGTTTAGGCTTGGGGTTTAGGCTTAGGCTTAAGGTTGTGCCGAAGGCTCAGGGCTTAAAGTCAGGCTCAGGGCTTAAAGTCAATTTAAGTTTCGGGCCCAGAAGTAATGCTTAGGGTTTAGACCTGCACTTAGACCAATGCTTAGGCTTAGGCTTAGGCCTAGGATTGGGCCTAGGCTCAGCCTTATGCCTGAAATGGCTTAGGCTCAGGCTTTGGCTTTGGCCTGAAGCAACAGTTTTGGTGCCTAAATTGGGCCGAGAGGAGGCTGAGACTTAGGCTCAGATTTGTGATTTCGACTCACGCTCACGCTTAAGCTTAGGAGTAGGGTTAGGTCTTATCGTCAGGCATAGATGATTAATGGCTCAGGCTTGGATATGGGCTTAGGTTTAGGCTGGGGACTTCGTCTTAGACTTATGCTTTAAATGTTGGTTTCGGTGGCTCAATTGGGGCGAAAGAACGCGTAGTTGCACGATTTGTGCTAGGATAACGAAAAACCTGCCCCTTGTTCAGATTTCTGGTGCTTCAGAATTGCTCAACTGGTTCACTGGAGCGTCCAAGGTGTCGTTTTCGATGCATCAATTGAGCTGAAGGAACGGACAATTGCATGATTTGTGCTCATACTGTAAAAAAGCGGCTTTGTATTTTAGATTTAGGGGTTTCAGAAGTGCTCAGTTCGTTCATTGGAGGGTTCAAAAGGGCAGCTTACGGGAGGCAGACTTGCATGATTTGTAATAAGATAGCGAATAAGCGGCATCAGTTTCAGATTTTGGGGTTACAGATGTGCTCAATTGGCTCATGTGAGCGTCTGAATTTTGGGGCAACTTCGTTATAACGGGCCTCACAACGGTAAATGCCTGGGTGGCCATCCTGACATACAATGCGAACTTTGACAGGGTCGTTGACCGGCAATGCTTCTAGCGGCTTCGTATGTATTACTGTTTGTCATGNAAAGTAATGAATGCGAGATTGAAAAGCTTAAATATTGAGGCTGGAATCAGGAAGTTTGATTGGGCGACAAACATATCCCATTGAAAAGATGATGACTGGTCCCAAGGAATTTCAGAACAAGCACCAAGGAGTGGTGGGAGAATTGTGGGGACACAAGTAGTTGAAATGAATGGCCTTCTAGGAGAGACTGCAAGAAAAATCTGCATCACAGAAGCAGTGAATAGGGGCAATTAAAAGCGGTTTGAAGAAACACTGGAGAAACACCCCTAATGTTCAGTGAGAGTAAAGTGAAGTGTCGCAAAAAATTCCAGTCGGAGGAAGCTCCCTGATTAATCACACTTTTTATACAGTGTTCTCGATAACTTGCCACCATTTTATTTTCAAAATATAACAGGATATGTCGTTCCGATTCTTCTGACGCAATCACATATGACGCCATTCGCGATAATTTGGAGATTCACGATATTTGTTTGTCACGATATTTGCTAGGTAAGATATGAAGCCATTCATGATCATTCCGAGATTCGTTCGTTTTCTTTACTGAACATTTTCGTTTTCTTTAGTAAACGAATGGCGTACTTTGAACATATCCGACTCACATCTAGCCACTATTTATATGCGTTTATCACGACATTTGATAGTTAAATAACGCCATTCGCGACCATTTAGAGATTCACGACATTTGCTTATCACGATATTTGATATTTAGAGATCTTTTAGAGATTCACGATATTTGTTAATACCGATATTTGATAGGTAAGATATGACTCCATTACCATATACGTGGTGCATATTCCACTCACATCTAGCCACCCTTTATAACCGTTTACTATGATATTTTACAGGTGAGATATGACTCCATTCGCGCATATATTGTATATATTCGACTCACATCTAGTTACTAATTATACGCGTTTATCACAATATTTAATAAGAGAGATATGACGCCATTCGCGACCATTTAGAGATTCACGACATTTGCTTATCACGATATTAGATATTTAGAGATCTTTTAAAGATTCGCGATATTTGTTTATCACGATATTTGTAGGTAAGTAGGACGCCATTCTTACTCGACGTTGAATATATTCCACTCATATCTGGCCAATATTTATATGTGTTTATAACGATATTCGATAGATAAGATAAGACGCCACTCGCGACCATTTGGAGATTCACGATATCTGCTTGCCACGAAGTTTGACGGGTAAGATATAACTCCATTCGCATATACATCGTACATATTCGACTCACATCTAGCCACTATTTATTCCCGTTTATCACGATATTCAATAGGTAAGATATGACGCCATTCGCGATCATTTAAAGACTCGTTCGTTTTCTGTGCTGAGCATTTTCCTTCTCTTTAGTAAACGAATGGCGTACGTTGAACATATTCAACTCACATGTAGCCACAATTTAAATGCGTTTATCACGATATTTGATAGTTAAATGACGCCATTCGCGACCATTTAGAGATTCACGATATTTGTTAATACCAATATTTGATAGGTAAGATATGACGCTATTCGCGGATATATTGTACATATTCGATTCACGTCAAGCCAATATTTAAATGCGTTTGTCACGATATTTTATAGGTAAGATATGACGCCTTTCGCGATCATTTCGAGAATCGTTCGTTTTCTTACCAAACATTGAACATATTTGTGTATGGCGTGCGCGATATTTGATTTGCAAGATATGTCACCATTCGCGATCTGTACCCGCTCGATTGTTCGTCGAATTTACCGCGATTCATGCGACGCTAAACGCAGTGACCATTTCGCAATTCTTTTGACTGCCTTCAATAAACATTGAAAATGTTCTTTTTTCCCATATTAAAACTCTAGATTTTAGTCTCTCTTTCTCAAGCGATAACATTTAGCCACTAATTCCGCAGCGTTTATGACGGTAATTCTACGTAAGATATTGGCGATCTATGCTCACTGGAATTTCGTAGAGGTTCCCGCGATTCATGCGACTCTAAGCGCAGTGATCATTTAGCCATTCGTTCGATTGTCTTTACTACACATTGAACATACTCATGTTTGCGTTCTTGTAAACTGTACATTTTGGTCACTCTTTCTGAAGCGGTAACATTTAACCACATTTTCTAAACCCGCTTTGCCGATATCTGATAGGAAAGGTATGATTATAATCGCGATCCTTAGTCGCTGGATTGTTCGTAGAATTTCCCGTGGTTCATGCAACTATAGCCGCAGTGTCAATTAGCCATTCGTTGGGTTGTCTTTGCTAAACATCGAACATATTCACGTTTGCCGTCCTAAAACCCTGCATTATGATCATCATTTCTCGAGCGATAATATTTAGCCAGTATTTAGAACTCGTCTTTCACGATATTTGATAGGTGAGATATGATTCCATTCGCGATCTATACTTCCTGGTTTGTTCGTAGAAGATCCCGCGGTTCATGCAACTCTTGCCGCAGTGATCATTTAGCCATTCGTTCGATTGTCTTTATTAAACATTGAACAGATTCATGTTTTTCGTGTTGAAAACTCTACATTTTGGTCATTCTTTCTCAAGCGATAACATTTAGGCACCGTTTCCAATCCGTCTATCACGAAATTTGATAAGCGAGGTATGATTCCATTCGCAATCTATACCCCCTGGGTTGTTCGTAGAAGTTCCCGCGATTCTTGCGATTCTAAGCGCAGGGATCATTTAGAGATTCCTTCCATTGTCCTTACTAATCATTGAAGATATTCATGTATGCCGTGTCAAAAAACTCTAAATCTTGGTCACTCTTTCTCAAGCTATAATATTGAGCCATTATTTCAAGAGCTTTTTTCATGAAATCTGATAGGTAAGATATGATTGCATTCGCGATCTGTATTCTCTGGATCATTCGTAGAAGTTCCCGCGATTCACGCAAATTTGAGCACAATGATCATTTAGCTATTCCTTCCATGGTATTCCCTAAACATTCAAGATATTCACGGCTGCCGCGTTAGATGTTCTAGATTTTGGCCACTATTTCCAAAATGTTTATCATATAGCCACTATTTCGAAAGCGCATTTTCGCGACATCTGCTAGGTGAGATACGATTGCATTCGCGACCTGCACTCGCTGCGGAGGGCGCATATTTTGTCGCGATTCATGCTACTCTGAGCACAGTGATCATGTATTCATTGATTCTATTGTGTTTCTCGAACATTCAACATATTCCGGGCTGCTGTCTTAAATATTCTATGAATTAGTGCTGTGAATGTATTCATTCGGCTCTTTCCAAACTCGTTTCACGACATGTCATTCGTGAGATATGATCGCGTTCGTAATCCTACAGTTGCTGGATAGGGCGTTGAATATCCTACACTCGGCGGATAGGGCGTCGGCATATCTGACGAGTGGAAATCGCGAATGCGATCGTATCTTACATATAATACATCGCCAAATTCCAGCCTTAGAAAGAACTGAGTGCATGCACCAAAAACACTTAACTATATATGCGTTATATAAATGCTAATGGATTATATTTAACAGGTCAGTCGCTTTCCGAATGTGTTCAGTGTTTAAGAGATACCATGGAACGAATGGCTCACAGGTCACTTTGCCTAGGGGTCGCATAAATCCCGAGATCTTCTGCGCCCGATCCTCTCAGAACAATCTCGATTGCAACCGTTTCTTATCTATAATAGATCNAGTAACAGAATAAAGGGAGGAGGCGTTCAACAGTACACGAAAGGAATCGTTTCAAAAACAACGCAGTTTGAGACATTTCTTTATAGCACAATTCCATTTGCACCTACTTACCTAAAACTCGGGGCACGATCACGGAGATTTTTGTGTTGCGAAAAGAACCTGTGAAATCTAAGCCATTTTATTCAGCACTGAACAAAGATTTTAATTTAGAGTCTCAACTGTTTGGAAGAATCAGTCCATATTTCAAGCGGTCCAACCACTAGGATAAAGTTCGAGCAAAAGATTCGTTCCTTTGTAATCTGGCCGTTTCAAACGAAACTCCTTCGAAATACCACAACGCTTCGCAGATGTAATGAGACAGCTTGAAATTCGATATAGATATGGTATCCCGTCTTGCGCATTCAAATTTCACAAATCCATCTTCAATGGTTCTTGGCTGTATCTGGTGAACGAGAAGACAAAAACACACACGCTTACCCAAACAGATATGACAACACGGAAACGACGTGGCAATAACGAGTTTTCGCAGAGGAAATCGACAGAAATGAACGTTAAGAGCATGCGGAAATGTTTGAAAGCGCTTTACAATAGTTCCATTAATGAATCTGTAGTTTTTTCCCGACTTTATTGTTGTTTTATCTTGTTTCTCTGTAGCAGTGTTTTCGCTTGAATTCCCTGCCTTGTGTTTTCGTCTATTTCTGTGATGCCGCTCCATATTTATGAATCTTTTCAAGGTTTTTGATGGTTCCGCACTACGCCGTATACACCAAAAGTTCTCACTAACTGTCGAGTTGAAGCGTAAGAAGAAGGAATGGAATTCCTTGTGGCTGCTGTGAAGATTTCGCAGAGGATCTCATATGGATGAAGGTATTTGGTAATTATAGTTTGTGAGGATGTCGCTTTAAAACGATTTGTTTAGCGTATACAGATGCATAATGGATTCATTGCCAAGAAGTATTGCTACTTCGACAGAGTCCCTTTTTTCGAAGTAAATACACATCGGCAGTTCTGAAATTCTCCAAGATTCAGCAAGTCCAGTGCGTTGATTGCTGCCTACATCAACTTGACTCACAGTCGCCTGAATCGCGAGAATAGCGTGAATTTGATCTCTTTGATCTTGATCCTGTTGCGAACCTTTCGATCTTGTTGCTGACGAAGTGCAGAAAGATCGGGTTAACCGGCAGAAATAGCAGGTAGAATCGTTTGCGTCATCAGTGCAACGAACTGAGGAAATATCCAAATAATTTTGTAACTCCTCATGGAGCCGGGCTGAGGACAAAATGCGTCCGAAATATGAGTGCCCAGAACATCAAAGACTTAAATGAGCATGGCGCCTAGGAAAACATTCTTGTGAAGACAAGAAAATCAAAACAAGTTTCTTGGTCAGCACGGATTTCTATTCAAGCTTCAAGAGGGACTTCAATGTCGCAACAAATAATAACACTAGAATGAAACTTATTGAGATTATTGTCGACTGCAATAAGGAATTCTCCTGATGTCACATTGCTAGTAAGTTTTGAGAATTTCAAATCTTCTTATTAGTTTTATTGTAGAGTCAACATTGCTAGCTTCTTTTTTTCTTTCTCTTTTTTTGAAGACAATCATTTATAGCATAATCCTTTCACATTTCGAAGCTAATACGCATTTGCTTGATTCCCGTCGTTTCGAAGCGATACGTTTCTCCTGATGAACTGCTTGGCTTACACACTTTTTCAATTCGCGGCTTGCCAAGTGACCTCTTAATAAATTGGAGATGTTACTACGCATTTAGAATGTGTTTTCTTTTAGCTATAAGAGTTTGTATGAGTAAATCGCTTATTTGCCTTCGCGAGATCAGGTTGAATAACGTAAGCTGCCTATGGTTCTTCTCCTGCGTGAGTGATATGTCTTATGATTTCGACTAAACCGGACCCACCACATTGGATGATTTTTGCTGAATGCCTGCTAAAGAAACATAGAACTTGCGACGCCAATGCGGACTTATATTGTGTGTAAACACAATGTTCGCCTACAAGGCAGCTGCATCGTCGCTGTTTTCTATGTGACAATTAAACTTGCAGATTTTTGGTGCTAAACGGATCTTCCCGTCAAAATGATGCAGTAAAAAGCAAAACACGGTTTTAGGACAATCGGATTTCTTTTCATTTTGAGCATTCTGCACCATATCCAGGCTTATATTCTGGTCCATCTTCCGGTACAGTGAATCCGAACGAATGTTCTTACAAATTCATCTACCTTCAGTCTGCCTCAGCTCCCGTTGTGCTATGCTATGTTCATCATATTCATGCATACTTTATTGCAGTGAATCGCCGTTTCTCCAATGGCACCGCAATGTCGCTTTCCTCGTTCTTACACACCGCCTCNTTTCCTCGTTCGTACACACCGCCTCACACAAGTTCTTTGTGCTCCTTCAACTCTACCGAGAAAGTTTTTCCGCTCACGAAGGTTAGATTCGCGCTCCCAGTATACCTTTGCGAAGTGAACAAAGCAAAAGGCTCCCCATGATAGGAGAGTGGTTTGCACTCAGAGAATCCATCGCAGAACCCGGGAGTTTCTGGAGCGTCGAAGATGAGGTTGAAAATCACATATCCATGCTTACGCGGGGGATGTCGATGCGAGAGGGAGGAAGGGGAAGGCATATTGGGACTTCGCAGTGTCCGTAGTAGAAGATGTTGGTGGTGANAGGAAGGCATGTTGGGGCTTCGCAGTGTTCCTAGTAGAAGATGTTGGTGGTGATTTGCACAGGCTACATCAGACAGGTGTGAAGAAAGGTTACTCATCAGTTCATTGATGAGCCTTTAATTTCACGAGTTTATATTTCAGCACCACTGATATTTTGTCACGGAGATAATTATTCGGACTTTCTGGGCGGCTAGTGGACTACTGGCCATGCGGCTGCTGTCATTCCCTGAATAGCCTCGGGTGTTTTATGAGACCAGTTGAAATGACGTCGCTTACTTGATGCAATTCACACGTATATATTTTCCCAAGCGAGCGGATGTCGAGCATCGTTGGAAATGCCAGTGGTTATGGGTATTATATAAAAGAGCAGATCGATTGCGTGTAATCACTGCTTTTTTAATTGCGTATTTAAAATCTGACTGATTTCTCATTTTCAGCATTCAGAAATAAAGTNTGATTTCTCATTCTCAGCATTCAGAAATAAAGTATGCGGAGAATTTACATCACCAACACTTTAGAGGATTTTTGGTGCTCTATAGGAGGGTGTAATATAGCATAAGAAGCATCCGAGTTGATTAGGTATATAGGCAAATTAATTAAATTTTCTAAATTTTGGAGAAAACAAGTATATTATTGCAGATATCAACACTTCTTAACCAAAACGTTATAATGAATTGTCAGCATTGAATCTC
>JAARMF010002316.1:4860-18950 GCA_022844705.1 Toxascaris leonina
AGGGGGAAAGAAGGACGTTGATTTGAAATATTTGCCATTATTATCTGATTCCGACTCCTTAAACTGAATTGCTTAGTTGAAATGTTGGAACCGTAAAGGCGGCATCAAGCGCCGACAACAAATCGGCTATACGTACAGATGTTGAGACATAATAATACCAGTACAGATTGCTCAAGTTTTCCGGAAGGGATTTCGGAGAGTTTTTTCCGGTAGGCGGTGCAGATTGTTCGAGCTTACCCGGAAGAGATTCCGGAGAACTTCTCCGGCAGGAGGATTTTTCAAAAAGAACATACAAAACAAAACTAATAATATTCAGAGTTTTGCCGTTATATTCTTCCCATTTCCTAAAATAATTGTCATCTTTTTCTCTCAACAGGAGAGGAAGAGAACAGTGTCTCTTGCCATCGATAGAAAAATGCCATAACTTTATGAAATATATGAGGATTTTCAATCACCTTCCTTAATATGGATAAACGATTGCATTGATCAATAAAAATTAGAACATAAAAAATCATACCAATATCGTGAACACATCGACACTTTGTTGGATCGATTTCCATATCGATACCAAATCGTATGAAATGCTAAATGAGCCGACATATTAGTGCACTAATATTCAAACAATTCAAGAATTTAGCAAGTTGTTGTCATTGATAATATTCTTGAAAATGCAATAAAGAATTGCAATGCAATTGTAATGGACACGCAATAACGATGCAAAAGAAATGTTGCAGAAAAATAACGAGAAGAATTTATGCAAATATCTGAGAGACTATGATCTTTGCAGTAGATAAGTGGATCGCAATACGCTAAATGGCATGGATTGTTTCGTGGATTTATGGACGAAAATGTTAAAAGTGGAGAGAGCATGAAGGTTCAATGAGAATCCTTGCAAATACCGTGCGACTCAGCTGCTCAACCTGCACAGCCAACGTGATCGTTGAATCGAAGGTTTTGATGTGACATAAAGGCAAACAATTGCCTATTGTCCAGTGATGATGAAATAAATAAATAAATAAATAAATAAATAAATAAATAAATAAATAAATAAATAAATAAATAAATAAATAAATAAATAAATAAATAACTAAATAAATAAAATAAATGACATAAATTCGTGCTCGAGAAGATTCGATAGCAGTCTGGAATTTCGCCACGGCCGAATGCGTATTCGCATACAATTTCCAAAAAAAAAANAAAAAAAAAAACGATCTATTTATATCAAATAAGATCAGTGAACATTACAAGGGGGAGAGGGGGGAGGGAGGAGGGCGGAAGTCGATGAGGCATGCACTTTTTTTGCATTTTTTTTCAGATAGAAATGAACCTAATAGACAGAATATATGCTCATATTTTATGAGCTCTATATGAAAGATGGGCGGGACAATTAGAGTCCGAATGCTATCTTGATAAGGAATCTAAAGAAATGGATGTGTTACCTGTTTAATTGTACCAGTTCTAATCTGAACATTCTCATCTCTTTCCGCATCTTCATCTGCCATAGTTAAATAAATAAATATATCAATAGAGGTGGTCGTTTCCAAATTAAGGACGATTGCTAATGTAAGCAGCTAACAAGCTTTTTGAATGGAAAACACATACGGATCACGATCACACTACAATCGTTCATCTCCCATATGCGTTGAAGTTTTTGCTCCTCACGAATGGGCACTTTTCTATGACATACCAGATGTGTGACGTTAATCATCTCCTCTTGTGTTAACCACAATTGCTCTTCAATTGTACTCAGGCCGATCGGCATAAATGATATCGCTTATGGAGGAACGTTTTGAAAACTAATTTTTTTTCTGGTAGTGTTTATTGAAAAAGAAAATAATTATACTGTATTTGTAATGACATCAGCATATAAAAGAAGTGGGCTAAATCTTAGGTTTTACGATAAATCGGAAAGGATACGATTCTGTAAATTGGTCCGCCAGGTAAGTTACCTGTGTACGCATCTCCTATGGATCACTTAATAATGCTGGAGCACTCAATAATGGATGTTTACTTGAAAGAATGATCTGACGCCAAGTCTCAAACAGGGAAGAAAACATATTACAATATCAGGTGACATGCCCGGGAATGAAATTTTTCTACAACTTTAATCGTCCTTTCTAATGCAACTCGTCGTGAAGAATAGTAATCGAAGTAAACAGTTCTCAACGCTTCAAGAACTCGTCTAAAATTAAGCTGATATTAAGAGATAGTCATCTTATTGAGATCAGCTCTGTGAAAAATTATTAACATATAAATACAGGCAACTTATATAAGGGCGCATTACTCAATGAGGTAAATTACGGCAGCTTAAGATTTTTCTGGCAAGTTATGCCCGCTAATGTTGGAAAATTGACTTATTGAGTTGAGAATAGCCGGAATAGAAGCCGATATGGGCGAACAAAATTCATGATGTCTGAGTTGTGAGAAGATAGCTGCACCGAGGAAGTTTATTTGAAGAGATGCATGCGAATAAATGGAAGAACATCCATCATAGCTACAAAGAAGCATATTTATGCAAATGATAGATGATTTCCGAGAATGGTGTCTCCTCAAGACGCATCGGCCGAATCGTCAACTGCGCTTCCTTGAGACAGCTGTGAAGATAGTCTCGATTGGCGTCCCTTATTTTTCACATTTCCGGCCTCGTTTTCATTCTTTATCTTCTCGCTTGTCTTCTCGCCATGTTTATTAGACGAACGTTTGTGGTGTGATAGCAGGTCAACCGCTGTCCTTTGCGAATCCTCTTCGTTGAATGACTTAAAACTCAGAAAATAATAATAATAATAACAATTAAAAATAATAATAATAACAATAATTTGCGGTTTATGGGAAATCCATCTAATGCTATTTGTGCAGACTGAAGTTAAATAGCCAATAGTTGACTCACCATTTTTGTGAGCTCAGAGCTTTGTGACCAAATCGACATTCAAACATGTAAATCATTAAGACCAGCGATAAAACTAATCGGCATAGCAACCGATGAAGCACTCCAAAGAGATGTCTCTCAATTCAACTTTCCTCTCACTTTTAATCCCGTGAAAGCAGCTATGAGTATATGAAATCACCTTGAAGTATGCAACCCTAATGTTGATCAAGTAAGCATTATTGGCTTATTGCCTTAAAAAAATTGCGCAGGAAAACGCACGTGCCGCAGAAATTCCTCTCTGCTCTAGGTCAACTACTTTGTTGGGGAGGTCTGCAAGAAGCTTTTTCCTTTCTGCTTTTTATGCGAAATATCCTCTTTCTTTTTGTTAATAAGGCCGACTTCACTCTTTAGCTAAAGCCTTGGACGATATACACATCACATTTGGAATAAAGCTGCAGTTGAATATCTAATGAATTCGCAGAAACTGCGTTTACGAGCATCGTTGAAGGAGTCGAGACTGATTTTTTCACCGAGATTTTTTGTCGAGACTTCTTCGTAGGTGGTTTCACAATTTAACGCTAGTTGTTTTTTTATTTTTGTTTTGTTTTTATTATTTGTTTTTTATAATTGAAAAAGACGTTACTTTATTGATTTCTTCAAGTTCCTTGCGTACTTCACTGGCTGTCGGTCGTCGTTTCGGATCATGATCCCAACATTTGCGCATAAGCGTCACAACCGAATCTGGCATATCTTCTGGGCTAGGCATTCGATATCCTTTCATCACCTTTAAACTATTATTTATTTAAATCGCAATAATAATGGTGAAGATAAAACGATGAGAAAAACTGAACGGGAAATTCCACTATGACAGACAACTACGAAAATTCCTGATCTCATGAAAACTAAGCAAAAGTGCTTAGCACATCTCAATACATCTAAGCACTTTTAGAGTGTTTATGCTTATATGCTTCAATCAAGAAGTTGCTTCAATGTTAAGAGTGGCATTTTCACTCGAACAGTAGTATAGAAAATGCTGCAAATTCATAGGGGACGATTTTACTGAATCGTTAAGCACTCATATCAGTTTAATCTCTTCTTTCAAAGGAGCCGAAAACTCTCAGGAATATTTTCTGCAAAGGTAACCAAAAAAATTGCAATGAAATCCGAAAAACCCTGCATCCAAAAATCCACAACTTCAAACTTGTTCAACCAGAAATGTGCCATATCTTCTGCCCGAGTTACTAGTTATTCTCGGTTGCAGCCATATTAGTTAATCACAAGTAAAATAGCGAATGTGCTATACAATAGTGCTGTATAGAACAATTGAATGAAGCATGATTCACCATATTTTGGAGAATTCACATAGCCTTAAGTCAATATAATGTATAAATGATTAAATAATTTCATTGCGATGAGTTTCATGCAATGGGTGGTGGAGTTGTGCTTAAAGTGCATTTAGGAACAACTCTACCCTGTCATCTTATTTGAGGTATGATCCTTTTTTTTAACGGATCACTGTGGAAATAACCCAGATCTTTCGGGGATATCCAGGATGACCATAAGGACAGACTTTCTGGATAGTCATCATTGTCAAAGCTGCTATAACATCGTCCACGTTGCAACTTTTCCATCGGAGTTGTCTTTTAAAGCATCTGTTTCAGTATGGAACGTGAGGTACATCTACATAGGCTGAGCTCATGATTCCTAAGATCTGTGTGATCTGAAATAGGGGGTCAATGAATTCGAAATGTGCCACCTTATGGTACGCGGAATGAAGATTCTGCAAGGGTTCGGCAATAAGCGAAAAAGTGTATCTTTACAAGTTAGACCGCACCCTTCGACGTTTTAATGCACCCGTTCGTCAACTATATGTCGCAACATCCTTGAGGAGGTAGGGAGGTGTCTCCTAATAGGAACGACGTAGTGCTGCTATACACGTAACTTGAATGAACGGGGATCATTCCACACAGCCATCAGATACAAATAAACTCATTGCAAGATTGCACCAACCTTCTCCTTGACTGTGTATGCTTTCCAACTGCAGTAAGGAGAGTTGTAGGGTATTTCGAAGAACTCCCATAATGTGACACCGAATGCATAGATATCTGTACAGAAACGAGTTTCTCCGGTACGCCATACCTTAAGAAAAGCTCAATATAGACACCTTATAGACGTTTCAGAAGCTAAGCTTTCGCACCTTTCTGAAGCACATTGCCTCGTCAATCACCAAGATTGTCATTACGCGTCACACGTATGGAACACTGCATTTCGTGATTTCGATGAAGCTTTCAGCTGCTCACATTAAAGCTTCTAAGCGAGGTTGCAGCCTTCATTCAACCAAGGCCCAATCTACCTCTCGTCATTTTCTACTCGCAACATTGCCCATTGCGTTAAAAGTTTTGAGTTTTGAAATTAGCTCTCAAGCATCACTGGTGATTTTCGATCCTCCTAGCTGAACACTTTGGGAAGAAAAGTTGAACAATGCGCCGTTATCGTTAACAAGCTGCGCATTAGCAGTACAACATTCATAGAGGCATACGCAAATTCATCACGGTAGCATCATTTTGTACCGGAAAGAAATTTCCCATCGGCTCAGAACCAAATTCATTTGAAAACAACATTGCATTCAATAGGCTATATTTCAATAGGCTCAAACATATAAATACAAATATAAATACAAATATAAATGCAAATATAAATATAAATATAAATATAAATATAAATATAAATATAAATATAAACATAAATATAAATATATATCTCAGCCACATTCCGTTCCACAAACATTTTTAATATCAATGAAAAGCAGATTGTTCATTGTTACTCCCACAAGAAAAATGTTTCTTGTCTCACTACGCTCTCGAATGCTTTCGCAGGACTTCGATCTGGTCGACTGAACTAGCAGGCCAAACATCCTGCCACCCTACCCCTTGTGTTTCCCCAGCATGTTCCATTCTCAGTCGATTACCACATCTTCTCTTTGCACTTACATAAAGCTCTGAGAGACAGCTCGTTTTCAGCCAAAAAGTAATCACACACATATACGGAAGTGCGCTTATATATGAAAGCACCAACCTCGGGAGCAAGCCAACGAACATTTTGTGGCTTACTAAGGTCGATTTTATAAACGAGCGTTGCCCTACACATTCCAAAATCGGCCAATTTCAGCACCGGTCCCGAAAGAAGACAATTGCGTGTAGCAAGATCCCTTAAAGGAATAACTTCTTTGCTAAAGTACTTGTACAGACCATTTTTATCAGATTCATATTTGCCTCAGGTTTAGATTGGCGTACATTTGAGAATCACACCTAAAAATATTAATATGAAAGGTTACTCGTTTAGTTATTCCTCTTATTTCCTCTCAGTTACTCAAATATCTTCCTCTCGAAAAAAAGAGTTGAAGAAAATAATCTCTCTAGGGAGACGGAATTATCTTCCATCACCATTCTGGTACAATGCAAACAAATTGTTGTTCTTTCGCATATTTACTCATATATTCAAAAAATAAAAGCACCTAAGGCGACATCTCTTACAACTCGTATTTCAAATGATTTTCATCATGGGTGAAAGAAGTTTTTCCATATTTTTCTAAAGTTATGGCATATTTGTTATGTTTCATAAATTAAATAAAACCTGTGAATGCACTTCATTTGATGAAGGTATTCGATGCCTCTTGATGCTTGACAAGCCATATCGACACGTGTCGCTACCGAGATACCAATACCACATTCTCGTAGCTTATCCTCTACGGACCCGTCCTATAATGCTAAATGAGGTTATTCAAGTGATAACAGCATCTATTGTCACAGGTTCTAGCTATGCATTCACTGAGATCACTTGAGATGATGACACTACAAGAGAACTTTAGTAAGTGGAAAATTTTGCTTTGCCGGCCGGTGAACGCCATATCCTAGGGTATATTTATAGATTGCTGGAAAAGACATTCAGCAGCAAATTCTCGCATTGGTTTTAATAAAAAAAGAAAAAAAAAGAAAAAGAATTCTGCAAATTGCTCGGGCATGTGTAGGACGAGTAAGTTATGCAATGTGATTCGGACCTTACAATACTCCATAACGAGTAGATATGGTGGCCGATCGACGATAAATCCATAAAAATGTACGACGTTACGATGATCGTAGAGTTGCATGACACGTGCTTCTTTCATCATATCTATAAGGCCTTGTTCAGTCTTATCATCGGAGTCAATCCGCTTCACAGCCACTAATTGCCCATCTCGCGTTAGTATCGCTTTATATACTGTCCCATATGCACCACTTCCTATCTGCAAAACAAAAAACATTGTTTTATATCAAAAGATTATCCAACTATATAAACTAGTTGTTATTAGGTTCGTTCACAATTTGGAAACCATGTTATCTCTTAATATGCTCTCTTAACTCAACGGCATCTATCTCTATGCTAGTGCTCTACGAGGTTAACCTTCCATGAAGTATAACATAAATGAAGTCTTAAAGAGATTGCAGGTACTCTTGCTATGGATCTGAATATATTTGTAAACTTAAATGATTTTCGGAAATAAGCTATATTAGCATGATCAAGCAGTCACCCTAAGCCCATCCACTCAAAATCCCCTTTCACTTAGGTCAATGAAAAGCGAAACATGAACATGGATAGTACCTACCTTTCTTTGAAGTTTTACGTCGCTGTGGTTCATTTGATATTTGCCTTTGGGGACTGGATGCTTAAGTTGTAGTGTTTCGCCTTTGCCCATTTCGATGGTCCTTGTTTGGTAATATTCTATTAGCGACTTCACATCGCAGAATGACTTTCCCTGAAAGGATTATGATAGACTACTTTCAGCTTTTAAGGAAGGAGAGAGAGGGAGAAGGAAGGTCAACGAGGTTGAGGTCATCCAATAGGAAATGGCAACGGATTTGACTGCATATTTTCTTTTATGAAAGAGCAATCTGACTTCGGAAAAAAATTAGCTTATACGTGGATCAAAACAACACACGGCTTACGGTTGCTGGAATTTCTTTGAACACTACGCATAGAAATTGATTTCTTTTGAAAACTATTTTGTGAGGAACTTGAATGCTGCCTGCAGAACCATAGCGCTTTCGAAAATCAATCCGATCAGTGTATCAGCGAATATTGAAGTCATTGCTGCAGATACTCAGGGATGTCAAAGGTGGATGTTACGCATTCACCTTTTTTAGTTCCACCACCATACATTCGAATCTTTTTCGCAAATAAAGGACGACAAGTTTCCGGTAATCTACCTTACTCGTGCAAATACCCATTTCTTGCAGTGCGCTTCCTATCGAAAACAACCGTGGCTGTCTGCGTGAAGCACAACTTCAAAATTAACACCACCATTACGGAGCATCATCGACCATGTAGAAAATCTCCGACCATTGAGTCTATCACTCTGGTAATTTGGAATTACATCAACTAATGTGGAAACTATGAAATTTTATAAATAGAGGTGGATAATCCATTTGAAAAGATTCCTGAATAAAACTAATTAAAAATTCGCATAAATATGGGAAATTTTATTCATTTTTTTTAAATTTATTTATTTCATCATCACTGGACAATAGGCAGTTGTCTGCCTTTATGTCGCATGTCGTCCGTATCAAGTTTCCCTTTTGTTCTCCACACATTTCCGCATTAGTAAAGCGATATGTACTTTCCGTATATTTAAGACAATGTTTATTTATCGCAGTATTAGTGCAAATTTAGGCTATTTTTTGCTAACAGGTGAAATTTAATGAAGCGGATTCGTTTGAAGTGCAGAATTTAAAGAATTTAAAATTGATATTAGGCGAGCCTTTAGCAACATAGCTGACTAACCCCTTTGTTTGCCTTCATGGTCTAGTATGATGATGGTTCAGTTGGTGTTCTATGTGGTGGATAATTTCTATGAAACTACAGCAGAAATAGAAATTGTTTTATGCAAAATAGTAGACAACTTAATGAGCGCTTTTTATTGGTGGGCATTTATTCGGCTGAGGAATTCAATAAGCGGAGAATTTATTTGAGTGGGTCAGCTTACTGGCAAAAAGCTCATTGAAATAAGATCGCTTATGTCATTTATTCTTCAGGTCGACTAAATGAGCCGAAATTTGAAACTAATATCTCCGATCTAGTCGTTAATTCTAAAATCATGCCAGTAGCGTCCCAACTTCCTACTGCCTATTATCTTCCTAGTTTATCACATATCTTATTGCTACTCTTTGTATGAGAATTGCAGTGCATTAGCCGTATTTTTTCGTTCGCAAGATTTCAACTGTTTGGCCGCAATCAAAGTTGTTCATTTGCTTTATTGATGCGAATCATTGTGCAATGATTTTGATTGAGACCTATTAGTAATTTCAATGTATGCAGCGATTTCTGTGTGATCGGTCACTCATTGATGGGTGGGCTGGTCACTCATGTACCAGTGGCTTGGTCACTCATCGATCGCAGTGGTCAACTTGAGCTACATTTATTTCAATGTACTCTGCTTAGTTGCGCTGATGAAGCATCCCATGAGGGTGAAATTCTTTGCTATTTTTCTCGATGGCTTTGCTAAATAAGTGAACGAATCACTAATTGGATGGAACTCTCCGACTAGTAGCTTCCCTTAGATACTCTCCAAACTCTCCAAATGGAATGCAACGACCTGTTCGGTGCTTTTCTGCATAGCGAAACAGATGTGAACAGTCTACAGGGGGAATAAAATGATTTCATTGTTTCACTGACAAGCTTATTGTCCTAAGTACTGCATCGTTGACAAAATATCCATTCACTTCCCGAGCCTTACTACATACTGGAGCCGTCTATTGATCACTATCGATTAGTCGAAAAGGCAAGCAGTTTTCCTTGATTATTTACAGCGATTTACGATAAGAAAAAAGCATTTTGTAGCTTGATCATAACCGGAGCAGATATCAGGAAAGTCTAATGAAGCACGCAAAAGCTTTCAAAAATTTAAGCTTAATGAGAGAATTTAAGCTTAGCCTATAATCCACTTAAGCAATGAAGCATTTTGCGATTACACAAACACATATATACACACTCATTGAGGCATTGTGAGTGCAAAATTGGAAGGCTATAAAGTTATCAATTCCGATCATACTAAATCTCACTGATTTATTGATCCTCTTCCGATTAGCAACCCAAGAAGATGATGATTTGTTGCCTCACTTTCTCATCTAGATAATCAGCTAAAACTATTAAACTTCTCTAACTGATGTTGCTATTTTATCATATTTCTGTTAACCTTACTGCAGTTAACATTTCACGTGATTCAGTCATTATTTTCAGGAAAAAATTTCTAGTTGGATCATTCCCTTCTCCCAGAACACTGCGATTATTAAAAGTGTATTAAAGAGGTTCAATCATAATTAATGAACAACTATAATCCCATTAGTCCTATAGCATCCGTTTGCAATGTAACCGAAATATCCACAAAATATGCAACACATTCAGAATGCGCTAATTGAACACTTAGTAAATATAGCACTTCAATGTTCCCTAGCCAGGCAATCGACAGTATCTCAGTTTATTACATCCGTTTGTCATTGGATGAGACACAAGACGAGAGAATGCGAGCAGAAATTAGTTGTGTATAGTGTGTTGCAGCTTCAGCCGTCATAACCCAAAGGCATTTTTTGCAGTGCAGCATTGTGGGCTATTTTGATCATGCATTGAGTTGCTTCTTCTCAATCTTCTTTTGAGAGAGTAAGTGTTCCTAATCGAGTGCCCAGAGGAAACCTCCTTGCACCTCTCTTGCTCAAAATTTACCGGTCCATCTTATAAACGATCCATCTTTTGCTGGCTATTTGTATATCACCCAGAGATCTTTCGCAGCTCATATGATGCGGCGAACGAGTTCCCTCCCTATGCTACATGGGAACGTCCATGCATTCACTGAGTCGTCAGAGGTCACATAGTTGAATATTTTTCTGCGAAGATTTGAAGTCCTATATGTCACCCGACGTAATGAATAACCCCTGAAGGATAGACCTCATCTCTTCGAATTCTCGATGATGGAGCCCAAGATTTGGGCATTTATGGTTGCCGCACTTTCCGCTGAGTTGTTCATTAGTCGCAAATTTTTCGAAAAAGCGCTCACATAAGGTGACCACTTATTATAAACGCTAAGATATAAATAGATGAAGCATGATCAGACAGCCTTTATTAAACATCATCGCCTTTTCTCGAATAACTGCTCTCAAATTCGATTCTGATATGTTCGAGGTGCCACTAAATAATATGGAATCAATTTTTGCATTGCCTTCTTTTCAGATGATTCTGATAATGCGAACAAATGTCTATACACATTCCCATCAGCCTGATCGAAATTTGCTTACAACGACTAGCCAGTATGGGAAAACAAGGATTGCCTATGCGTAAATGCTGTCCTTTCAAGAGCAAAAAGCCGACTCTACACGATATGAAGCCCTACCATATAGAAGCTAATAGGACCACGAGATATGAGCTATCATCTAACAGAGTATCCCGTTCTTTTTCGTCGGATACCACAATGAGATACTTCTTAAGCTCTGACGCCTTAATGTGGCACTGGTCGTTTACAAAATTTCAATGATCATCCGAACCTCTGGCAACCATGTTGCTAACGGCGTTGGTATTTTTTCTCAGTTATCTCCAGCTATCGATAGTTGAGCCCTCCCAGACATCAACACCTCCCGGTTTTAGCGTTCTCTTTATCGCCGTCCCCTATCACCTCAAGTCGCACTGCACGTTGTCCCTTCAATGGGCATTATGCAGCTATTGATCGGCTTTTTATTGACAACACAATTCTACGGCCATCGAGAAATTACTCCTGCCAGGTCTTACATAAGCGGAACTTACAACGATACGGAAGCCGTTTTCGAGTCGTTGTATGTCAACACGCCTTGGTTTACCACCTTTTCTAACGGCGAGAATGAGTTTGCCACGAGCATGATTGGGCTCACTGCGTGATTGAATCAAGAAATCACCATCTTTTTCGAGTAATTTGTCCGCATCTTCATCTAGTAAAGCACCGTGGAAATACTCTAGACTATATTCATTCATCATCTATAATATATTCATGAAAAATTCCATCACCAATTCTTGCATCACCACTTACAAACCATAGCACTTTTCGGCTTATACAAAATGCCCTGCTATAAAGCCGGTGCATATTTGCAGGTATGTTTATATCCTCCTCTGCTTAGCCGATATTTCCCAACTCAAGACCTATATGAGCAATGGGCGTGAAAATTCTTATATGTAGGATACGCTATGAGGCGATTTATGTCAATCTCCACCTTGATCCACTATCATCTGAAGAAGCTCTATATCGTTTAATGTAGTCTAGAAGAACTTTATAGCCCACTGGATTGCACCTTAAATCGACTTTTTTTGCATTTTGCACTCGACTTACGATGGAATCTTTTGCAAGGGATTTTATCGACCACCAAATTGAAAAAGAGAAAGAACATTCAATGAGAACATGAACGTTTGTTCTGTGTATGCTTTATTATCCTTCTCTCCTCTCCCCCCTCCCCTGTCTTTCAGCATATCCTTCGCCCCACCCTCCTCTCAACAAATCATTCATTTGTGATCGTTGGGAAAATGACGAAACATTCCTCCATCCGAAATTCATAACCATTATCTCGATGTAGCGGCAGTGCGCACAGACTCCGCCATATTCTTCAGCTACTCCGTATACAGCTGCTTGCTGTATACGGACTAAACAATCATTCCATCGCTGATGAAATAGCAATAGCAAGTACTACGGTCTCAAGCAAGAACTGACCGTTCAGCGTCGAATGACTTATAAGAAATAATCTCTTGGTGTGGCTCAATTCGACAGCACCATTTGCAGAAACGTTTCCATACACCCACATCCCCCTCCCTCCCCCCCCCCCCCTCCCCTCCCTATTTTGAATGCACTCAAAGCTTTGCATAATTTTCAACAAGAAATTTTGGTATTCTTAGTTGTTGTTTTTTTGAATAGGGAATGCAATGCAATTGCAAAATCACTTGATCACAATCGCAATTGCAAAATAAGTTAACCTAAATGGAAGAATTATTGAATTGATTCCATTGCATATCTCTGTCAAGCTGCCTTTTTGGTTTGCAATAAACTCATTTAATCCAAGCAAGTGCAAATGATTTTGTACCAATAAAAATGAAATGGCCTGTATTTCAGCGCGTTAGTACATCCACATATCACCTACACGTCGCATATGAGCGAATACCAAATTCGACAGTTCCCCTTCCCCACCACCTCTCCCTTTCCCCTATCACTTATGCATTTATTCCTTCCAAAAAATTCAATTCTGGTCATTGTTTCCGCCGAGAAGTAGTTCGTTGTGAGGTGTCGCATTGTTTTAGTGGCAACAGATGTTAAGGATGCTTTCTTTTGGCGAGATTTTCAAATAATAGCTAGTACAAAAAAAGGAAGAAACTTAGTTAAAGGGCAGATAAATTGTACGAAACGTAACAAACACGATTACGAAGATGCAAACAAATCTAGAGGATGCGGTGGAGGACAGCAAACAACCAACACTTCATATGAGCGATTAAAAATATATTGAAAATAGAGTGATTGTGCATATGGTTATGAATCACAGTTATAGTAAGATTATGGTGACTTTTATCACTGTCATTCATCATGTCCGATAGGCATTTGAAGGAAATTTTTGTGATGATGGCGTTGAAAATTTGCCGAATACAAGCATTTATAGCATCTAGTTTTGATAATTTTACACATATTTTCTCATATATTTTATAACCAATTGATGCACTTAAAGTATAACACTATCATAACAGCTCGATTTTAGAACAAATATTTACGAACGCATTCGTGAATTGCACCCTCTTCAGCATGTGTGAATTTTTGCAAACGGTAAATGCATTCAGTTTCTAAGCAGAGATGCGCACGTCTGATGCTGTTGTGCTTCTGTCCCTTCAAGAATGAGCTGTTAACATCGCCAAATTCAGCACGAGCTTTTTCTTACCTCGNCAACTTCACTGACGAAACCACAACTGTGAGACTTCTGAAGCTTCTTGGGCCACCGTTGCGCAACGCGCTGCGCTTACTTTTTTATTTTACTCGCTTTAGTGGCCACGTTTAGACAGCCTTCTTCACCTTTAGACTTCCTCTCTATTCTAGGCGTTATGGATCTCCACTTCTTCCGTTGGCAAATTAATGACTCAAAGAATGAAAAATATTTGAAAGGAGTGAGGAGAGGTGATGAGGCAGAAAGGGAGGAATGGCGAG
>JAARMF010002317.1:0-12025 GCA_022844705.1 Toxascaris leonina
TTATACATATTTACTTATTTCATCGATATAAGATGATGGACAACAGTTCATCTACATGTCGCAACAAAAATTCCATCTGCCGCATCGACCCTGCAAGTCAGTCCTTGATCGAAAGGTAGTTTGTCGATCTCCGATGAATGTTAGTTTCTTTTATGACAGTAGTTGGTTCTTCTAGAACGGCCATATATAGGCGCAATAAGTGTACTGTTGAGAAATGAGCTCGAGTTCTCTCACATACACTTTACTAGTTTACAAAAATTCAGTTTTTTAAAACGAGTGATTTTACTGCAGTAACTTCTTGCCTTGAGATTCTCGATCTTGTCTCACTTTTTTGTCCGTTGCATAACTGTGATGCCGTGATTCAACACTCGCTGAACGATGAACAGGTTTTTCGCATGCGTAGTTGCGGTCATTCGGATGAATGTCCTAGTTTTCAATAACATCAAGCTGTCGGAACAGAACATGGCTTGTATTTCAGAAGGGAAAGACCAGACAGAGTGCAACTGATAGAGGGCGTCGTAGCTGTTAAAGGAGGAGGATGGAGAAATTGATACAGGGAAGAGAAAAAGACTGTTTTGATGAAACCTTACATTGCCCACAATAGATTAAAAAAAAATCAAAAACGAAGCCGAAGTTCCTAGTATCATCTTCCGCCTTCTTATGTTTATTATCCATCATCAACCCCAGCTCTTTGATGGGAAGCGCAGTAACCGCTGTGCATCGCTTGTAATCACAATGTCGACGGGTTTTATCACCTCCTTCTCGTTTGGCAAGGTTTCCGGAAAAGGCTCTCACATGAAGACAGCAGCTGTAGAAAGGCTGTCATTAGAGAAGTCTTTTATGAAGATGTTGTGCCGACATGAACAAAACGACACACTCTGCGGATGGTATGCCGACGACAGAAAACTCAACAATGAGTGTCTTTTATTCATTACAAGAAGGCAAAGATTAAGCGCCACCATGTACGCAGAATAAAATAGACAAGACAGAACAGGTCGGCCGGAAGGGCAATAATATCGCAATAACACAAATCACGTAAAGCAATAGCGAATCAAGATACGGTTTGAGGCAAAATAGCAGAAATGTTGCTGATATTCGGCATTTAATTTGCCATAGGATACGAACTCACAATTTCTCGATACGTATGCCCAACAATTCGGTCGCTGTCATGAGGTATCGGACAAATGCTCAGGCAAATTGCCGAAAACCCATATTCTTTGGAATCATTTGGCGATTATGTTTGCCGCTGTTTCTTCAACGGGGCCACTATGCTGTTTTCTTAGCCTCTGAGACCAAATCGAAAGCCTCTATTAGAAAAGCGAACAGGCCTGTTAACGGCTCATTCTCTTGCGCAATTTTCGCGCTTCCACCCTCCACCCTTGGTTGAATTGACTCAAGTTTGTGTTCTGCTAGGCTCGGATGCGCCTTCCACTTTGCCACTGGGTAATCCAACCTCGGGAATTTTCGCAAAACAATCAACAACACAAAGCGGCGGTGAAACAACAGTTTTGACGGTAAAGCGCAAAAATAAAACGGCTGTCGACATTAAACGAACGAAGCTACAACTTCATTAAAACGACACTTTATGGAGAAGCAAAGAATTGTACTAAGAATGCTAAATGCCACTGTTATAGAAAAAAAAATACGCAAATATGCGAAAGACATCATGCAGCTGCGCCATCTCTGTAGACAACACATAACGAAATGGTTGAAGAGCGCTTCAGCATGTTTCCTCTACCTCAGAATGTGGCACGATTGCAGCTCGACGAACTAAGAACGTCAGATATGATCCCGTAACGATAGAGTGTTTGCACAAACTGAAATAGCAATTTATTAGATTAAGCTTGAGACTCGGGAACATATGCCAGAATTATGTGGGGTTGAGACTGGTGATGAGTGGCGAATAAACAGAGGCAAATGTGGCATTCTAGAGAAGACATAAATCACTTCCATCTGTGAATGAAGAGCTGAAGTTGGTTTGTTGATTAGTTGCGCCGCAATGGTCATCACTTGTCGCCTAGAACTTTGTTGTCTGAGTAGGATCTGACTTCTACTTTGCCTCATGCTCTTTAAACTATCGTTTCCTATCAGATAGGAAATCTTGTATGTAAAATTTAGTTTTATGTGCAAGACAGCACTGCTAACCTTGACTCGCAATCTTGAGCCATTTCTATATTGTGGATGCCAGATTCATAGTCGCCGCCGCGGTCATGGATGGAGTATTTGAGAAGATGGGCATCACGTACTTCCAGCTGCCTCAGCTCTCCGACGATGGAGCGTCGGCAGTGGAGTTTGCCGCACGTTACTGCCTCATTGCGAGCGAGCGGAGGTGTCCAATTTGTATGTGAAGACTTCCCCCTTTTTGGGAGGAAGTTAGCAATGTTTCCTGAATCTCTAAGGATTGGAAACAAAGGAAGAAGGGTTTCATAACAAAAACCGTGCCCCTATGCTACTGACTGGTTGGCTGCCGTATTGTAGCTGCCAACGTCCTCGATTACCAGTGACGCTTCCACCACCACCACTGACTCTCACCTGGTTCGCTACGCCCGACCACTGACCGCTGCTCAAACGTCCTCTTCACCACTGCCACCGATATGACCACTAGCTGATCCAACCTGACTGCGACGACCACTGACCAAGGATAGCCCGATCACCGACACCATCACTGGCACTCGACCAATACCAGCGCTTCTCGCCACTTTGCCTCTCTCAGTACCAATTTCTCTGTGCTTTCAGCAGCGAGGTACCCGACTGCTTTCAGCAGCGAGGTACCTGTTGATACTTGTTGTGCACACAATCGCAAACTCAAATTTGGTAACTAAACATTGATGCATGAACGGAATACGCGTATCGCTACACGCGCAATATCCGACGCAATGCACAATAAGACGGTGAAACTGAACAAGGATCACAAGCTCCAACTGCGCGAATCTGGTCGACTTCAGTTCTTGAAATTTGGCTTGGCTGACATTCCCCACACGGAAGAACTTCTTCGCACCCACACCGATTTGATAGACGGATGATGCAACGCTCAAACAATGCATGGATATAGCCTACTACGTGGCACTCCACAAATTACAAATACGATCGAAGCTGATCCCTAGACAATTCAGAGGCGCGGATGAGAAGATCACATCAGGGAAGAGGGAGGGGGCGGGGGGGGGGGGGGGGGGGGGNTCGACCAACCCAGGGATGGCCATCTTACGTTAGGGGTGACACATCTCCGAAGGAAGGGGCCAATCCATTTCAGCGACGACTAACGACGATCCCCAGTTGTGCCGATAAAGACTGCGCCTACATTCCTGTCGAAGAGGCGAAATTATAACTGCTGTCTCGAACCACAGGGTCCCCATTTTATATCCTCTCTTGGTATCTCACAATAGCCTTCGTTAAATCCAAGATATTTATTTTTTGGCGTGCTGATCTCTTTGTTAATTTGAAAGTAGCCCTTTTTTGGCGCGCTCTCTTTGTTGCCTGGAAGGATTTGAACCACTTCTTTTATCCCATAGCTGGCTTTAGCCTTTGGCGAATTTCCAATTACACATTACGACTTCTATTCAAAGTATTTCGCGACTCGTTGCGACATTGTGGCGGCCATATGAAGGCACGGAAACGCAACTGCTCCGATGGCCTGGAGGTGAGGAGTTCATTTCGCTGAAACTGTGATGGTCGTTGATGCTCTACGATGATCTCATGTCGTATCGGTAATTGCAGTGGCGCTGCATAAAGACAGCGGCGAACCCGGACGGCGGCCGAGGCTGCGTGCGCAAGAGGAGGTAGATTCGATGTGTGATCTACTAAAAAACGCGGCCGCGTCCATTAGCTGCGGCAGTGTTTTCGGTTGGCTGCGCATACCGACAGCGACAATGCTATCGGTCATGTTCGTGTGGTCGGAAGACGTCCAGCAAGACAGCATCCCCAACTCCACGGGCATCGCCGAGCACACTGCCTTGGACTGGGAAGTGTTTGCGAGGGGAATATCCGCCCATTACGTGCAAATTATGGTAGGTAAAGAACAATATCGTACTCCTGGCAATCTTGGTCATACGTCCTCGTGTTTCAAATGATAACAACTCCTGGCTAATGTCGTGCACCGTACACCCACATTTTCCGACAATTTCGTTTTGAATGTCGAAGCCGAAACCTGCAATATGTAAGGCATCAGTGCTCTATATTCTTGCAGACAGCCTTTGGAGGTCCCGGTAAGGTAGTTGAGGTGGATGAATCGGTTTTCTGCAGGCGGAAACACAATCAGGACACTGTGTGGCTCGCATTCATCTGTGTTGTAACAGTAATCTTAACTTCCCTCCTGCCGTGAGTACACCACGCTTTATATATATATATATATATATATATATCCTTGACGATATTGTTGTTTCTCGGGCGCGTAATACTAATAATATGTATTACGATTGTTTGTTATTGTGAACCTTGGAATGCGCCGAATCAGATATACATGCTTTTACTGACATTTTGGCTCATTAAGCCATAATCATAGTAACAACGCTATAATACAACACATTATACATAAAGATATCTATACATACATATGTACCCATGTGTGCGAAGGACGAAAGTTACAGAAATAGTTGGAGAATGTGTGGAAAAGAAATAAACAGAACAAAACGGAAAGAAAAAGAAAGAACGGAAGAAAGAAAAAGGAAAAGAAAAAAACTGAGACAAAAAGGGGGATCAAGATGTGGTGGAGTGGAAAAGGTTGTGTAGTGAGGACATTTCCACACATCCGTTTATGGAGGGGTTCAAAAGGTTAATGACACCGCCTCCCTTATTTTGCGAACAGTGCCATTGCCTTGAGCGAGAACTTTAATGATTATGTTCACGCCGTGAGCGTTATGACAGTCGACTGCGTGTTTTGCCATAGGACAATTGATGTGTGATCTTGCTATAGGTGTTTTCATGTTAAGGACGTGCTCACCAATCCGTTCATATAGGAACCGACCCGTCTCACCTATGAAGGTGGCACCACATGCGGAACACTTAATCGAATAGATGACGTCTTTTAAACAGCAATCACCCAGTTTGTTACTGCAACAAACCACACATTTTGATGGGTTGTAGCAAAGGCGGTCGTAAACCCTGCTGCGAACGAGGAGTTATCGGCGGGTAGGAGGAGAAGTTACAACAAGGCGGAGTGATAGGTTATGATTACTGAGGATATTTATTAGTTCGTCTGTGAAGGCGTCACTAATGTAAAGAATGACGAATGGTGCACAAGCATCCCTCGCGTGGTTTAATCGCTTAGCACGATGGCGACCGAAAGAATTTTTGAGTTTTATTTTATCTGAGCCTTCACTGTAGCTGACTTTGTAGCCGTTACTTTTAAGTACTGACACAGCATGATCACTTGTTTGATGGAGACTTTTAGAGGATATTTGCCTGTGTTCATTCGCCACTCATCGCCAATCTCAATCCCACATAATCTTGCATGTGTTCCCGAGTCTCAGGCTCACTCCATTAAATTGCTATTTCAAATTGTGCAAACACTCTGTCGTTACGGGATCATATCTGACGTTCCTAGTTCGTAGACCTACTCAATCGTCATGTTCATCACTTTTGTGTTGATGTTGTTTTGATATTCCGCCATATCGAATGCCTTTCATTCACTGTGCCCATGGATAAATGCACTGAAAGAGATTCAACTACCCAGGTTAGAGATTAGGCTAGGACGCAAGTGAGGAATAATCGAGAAGGTTGCAGATATTGGTGTGAGGGAAAGAGCGGTGGTTAACAATTTCGTACACTCAAAAAATGGGCGTCGAAAATAATGAGAGGACTGAGCAGTCCAGTTTTCGACGACATTTAGTTTACATTAGTTGCGAGGAGGTATGAGAAAATATCTGCTGGTCAATATATGGTGCCGGACGCGAGGCCTTTTCGAATGCAGTGAAATATCGTGTGGTTGGACACGGCCACGTAAACATGAAGAAACCAATGGGATACACATCCAAAATTTGTACGGAATTCCAGACACTGTCCAAGATTTGAGCTACCTCAGTGCTGATTCTAACGAGTGAGTGGTTCGGCTAAACTCCAGCAGTGCTACAGAGGTGGGAAACCGCAACGTCGCAGCTGGCTGAACCTTTTAAAGTCGTAACAGTGTGATTATAAATTTATTTCCTCGATTGTCGATCGCTGAACGCCGCGTGCAGACTCGAGCATAGCCGATAGATTTTGGTATTAACCAAGGCCTCATGCACTAAACAATTCAGAAACCGAGTTCTTAAGGTATTTTGCAATGTCCTACTGTTGACGTTTCCAAGCCCAAATATTTCAATAAGCTGAGATACTAGTAAATTCTGAAGTATACGGTTATCAGGCAATCTCAGAAGGGATCATCGCACCCCTCATTTTTGTACAATGTTTTATGCTGTATCAATTTTGATGGTATTCTTCAGAGTTGTCAATTCACTCAACCCACTGTCGAAACATGATTGGTTGCCCATAGTTGTTAGTTCCATATTGTTACTATTCTTATAAGTTAATCCTGTTTGTTTTTTTGTTCTACTTGTATCAGTACACTTAGCAACTTTTCCAGTCTCTTGTGTTATATCGGCGACCTCTAATTTGCTCTTCTGTGGTTTACACACAGACCCATAATTCTTTTTGTTCGCCACCGATATACGTCTATCAAATACAGGGATCCTATAAAATGCAACAACACAGTGGGGTAGAGATCCACGTGCCATTCAGTTGAGCACTCAAAAAGATGTACAACAAGTGGGAAAATTGATCAAGATGGCAATGGGGTTGATTTTGAAAATTCGGTGAAAATTTTTTTTCGAGAATTTTGACGGTATATTCTCTATGACCATGTACTATTCGGCTCCTTTAGGGACGCAGATTCGATGCAATTCGCTTAGATGCTTGATCCCCAGGATCCCTATATGGAGCTAAATTATTGTGACTCGTTCCAATATCCCTCTCAGACTGCACCAATGATTTGATGCGATTACTGCTTTTGTTCTCTTCTTGATATTCCGAATTATTAGCAGTCACCACATTTTCAAGNAAGTTTTTAAAGACAGCGCTTACTGCTTTTGTTCTCTTCTTGATATTCCGAATTATTAGCAGTCACCACATTTTCAAGTTGAATCATGTTCGGAATAACTGGGACTTTCCAGCCAGATTGAACTACGTTTTGTAGAAAAGAATATGCGAGAGTTATTTGGATTCGATTTCTTCCAGATATTCGGAAGAAGTTATGCTTTTTGCTTTCGTGCGATAATTCACACTCGTTGTTGTTGGCTCTTTCTTCTGGAAACCGATGATGAGGCTTGATATCCTACGACTCATACGGATTTATTTCGGTGTTCTTCAAATTTCACAGAATCATAGCCTCAAAATAATATCATTCAAAGCATTCAGAACGCTAAATGTTATTTCTTTCCTTATCATCGCTTATCGAATTAACACCGGCCTACTCATCCATTGAGCGTGTTGTGTATTGATGAGACACATTTCGAATGAGTGGATATCAGCTTACGCAGGTGCCAAAGCTGTGAATTTTCCCATTCAGAAAGAGAAGCTGGGCCAAACTATGAATTAGGCACTAGAACAGACTCCACTGCAGCGTGTCAGCATCAATGGCTTCACATATTTAGTTTGGTCGCAAGCGATTTATAAACAGAAAATCCAAAGCAATGTGCTCCTAGAACTAAATTTCTGAATATCCATGATAACGCCACAAAATAACGAAGAGAATTCAAGAAGTGCTCAATGGCCCAGGAACAGGAACACTGCTCATAGGGCGAATGAATAGCACACCGAACCTATACGAACAAAACTAGAGTGCATTTGTTGCGACATTCGGCTAAGCGGCAGAGCAACATTCCTCTACGGCATAGGAGCAGCATTCTTCATCCTTCAATGCAGCACTTGTATAGAATTTCGCCATGTTATCTAACAAAGTCTTCTTCTCGTAGCGCTCCTTGGATATACCCTCTCGACTGCACACGATCGCCTTAATTCAATAATCTGTTATTATTTGCCAACATAATCCTCCCTCCCTCTCCCCCACACGTCCACATCCTTTATTGACAATATCTTTTTTTNTCTAATGAGCATATCTTTTTTTCTATGAAATTCTTATTTTCACAGCGGCTTGTAGTTTGTCCCTGTAGGAATAACAAAAAAAAAACCAGCATTCGAATTATATGTCACATAAAATTCTCAATTATATGTCACATCGCTAAGTAGAATATATATCGTTTTCGATCATTTTCATCCTCGAACGAGCATCAACTTGATCACTTGGATTAAAAAAAAACGTTTGCGATATTGCTAAGATGAAAAGGTCTCTTCAATGTGCATATGAAATTTTGAAGCGAAAAAAAAGGTGAACATGGAGCAAATGCTAATATCTCATGTGTGGTGTCTTTTCATTCTAATCGAAACTGTACGCTATCGTCGCCTTTCCAATGAACGAAAACTATCGGCTGTCTGATCTAAATGCGAAAGTTCGCCTCATCTCTAGCAAACGCTTCGTCTATATATCACATTTCCGCGATTTCCCCGTATCCTTTGCGTTAAAGAAACTTGAGAAGATGTTGGTTTTAATTTGTAGTGCTTACTCGATTTACCAATGTTACCATCTCTAGAACCGCACAATTCGCAAAATGCTTCCGATATATGTCGGCAAGCTGAAAAGAAAATTTAAATGAAATTTGTTGAAATGCTATTGAATTGAACTGGTAAAATATCAGAATGATGATATGAGGAATGAAGATCCCAATCGTGCAATAAATTAACTCCACAATGAAAACACCATTGAAAATTGCAAAAAATATGACAATAATAATAATAAATGGCACGCAATTCGCTTAGTTCTTGTTGAAATTGTTTTATCTTACTTTATACAGAAGCTAATAGATAGGGAGTTTATCTGCGTCCTCTATTTACTAATCTATTCGTTGTTTTCATTCGCGGATCTGACCCCAAACTCATCACCATACAAGGTGAAGACTTTTGATCGAGAAGTCTTAGGAGGAGGCAACGCTTCACTAAATTGCCTTCATTTACAACTTATAATCTGTGAAGGAAAAATAGAACTCCGCTTATCATCGTTTAATAAAAAGCCTCACTGACTCTTAATACTTGGATGCGAGATTAATACAAGGATACGAGTTTTCACAGAGAGCCTTTATTTCCTTGTCTCGATTGCTGCTGATTAGTGCTCTCATACGAAATTCTATCGTGATCTCTTTTTCATCAGCCGTTATTAACTCTATTAGGATCTTATACTTGCGGAGAAGAGTCATTAAGAGTGAGCTGCAAGCAAAATAAGCTCTAACCTTTTCGGCCTTTTCATCAACATCATCCGAAAACAATAGCGCCTTTATTACCAGAGAACCTGAAAATGCTTTTACGCATAAATCGTTGCTATTAATTCATGGTGAATTTTCGCTCAAGATGAAAGATGAGAGAGCTTCCATGAATTGAGCTGGCTGCAATAAATAATAGATGGATGTATTATATCTTCATAATATGTTCGTCATGTTTCAAGGAATTGCTTATTTTCGGAACATCCTAAAATCCTTTTCTATGAGTGCGTTGTTTCGATCGTTCTTTCTTCATTACACAACTAAGTGAAGTCTAATCATGAATGGATGATACCACTAAGGGATAGCCGCTACAGTGGAGGAACTGTTGTAGTGTCTAACCCTCAATTTGTTAGAACATCTTTCTCCAAATGGGAAACTTCATAGCGTCAGTATCTATGCAAGTTAGTATTTCATAATGAATTCGTTTTGCACCCTTCTCACTAATACTGACATGTTCATAGGTTGAATAGGCGAATAACGTTGTAATGTGCCGATCCTAACGAAAGAAATAATATTAGACAGTGCGAACGCTGTGAAATCAGTATGGTTTTTACGGCTATACATCTATGAAGTTTTAAGTACGCGAACATGAGCAAATGTGGGCTGTTCGATATCAAACTCAGTTGCCAGTTATCGGTTTCGACAAAAGATTCAACAAGAACAAGGGTGAAGAATTACAAGAAAGCTAAAAGCACAACATCTTAGCAATGTCTGGAAGGAATCTAATTCACACAACTCTCTCATATTCTGTTGAGAAGAACCCAGTTGAATCTAGCTGAAAAAGGGTCCATCGCCCATATACGATTCGAATTTAAAATAAAACAACCTTTGAGAATTCAGATTGTAGAAACCAAGGAAAATAGTAACCGGTCTCTTTAAGAGCATCTCGTATCAGCGCAATATTTTTGTCCTCGAGGAATATTGGAACGGGACACATGACTTCGATCTCTTTTGCTTGACTCGTTGGGCAAGCATCTAGGTAAATCGCATCGAATTTGTTCCCTGAAAGCAGTCAAACAATATTGAATAATCGTGCACCCCTCTCAGAATTCTCGGAAAGAAGGTCATCAAATTTTCGAGACCTATACCAGTCGACCTTTCACTTAGTTCCCTCACTCATTGTGCCATCCTTTTGATTTTCGATTAAATGATATACGAATGCTGGCATGACTTAAAACGTCTCCGCAGCCGTTGAGGGCGATAAGATGTTGGTCTTCGAGATTAATGTATGTCATTCCTTCATCTTTCTCGTGAACGAATTTTTCATCAAAACTGGAACTATCGGAGCCGTATTATCGGATAACTTCTTACGTTCTCCAATGAAACACTACATTAACAATCTTTGGGATAATAAATGGAAAAGAACAAATGAGTTATTTTCTGTATTTTCCTTTGAGAAAAAAGGGAATTATAAAGTCATTCTTTCGAAAGAGAGTAAGGGAAGGAATGGAAACCTATATGAAAACCTTTCTGGCAAGTGTTCATAAAGCATCGTAAGAGGAGAATAATGCCCACCTTGCTTAACCGCTTTCTGCAAATAGTCGATGCCGTCGATGACGAAAACCCTCTGAGTTTCATCTTCTTTTAGTCCAAAGTATTTCCGTGCCACCTCAAGCATTGATGCTTCCAACTCAGCAGCCGTCAAATTCATCTGAAATTATCGAGCGATCACATTCCAAAGATAATAGTGAAGCTTATATAGCAAAGTTTCTATGAAATCGGTTTCTTGTCGTCTTTTGAATTCCATAAACATGTCAGAGATCGCAACGGTCAACAATTTGTCAGCAATTCAAGCATCCCGTGATTCGATCAATGCAGTTTCCGTTATATGAGGCAGCGGCTATAATACTATCTCTACTCTTGAAAATATATCCTCAACAGTTTTAATGGCCGATCAAGAAATATTGAAGGTTGATAGCTTCCACATGCAGCCGCAGACAGCCAGGAAGTGTTTCGTATCCACCAAGATAACAACCGGTTTACTCTCTAAAACCTTTGAAAAGAAGGGCGCCGGTCCTGATAGGTATTGCTGAGTTTCACACATACAGGGGACTTCAGAACACAGTAGTAGCTGATTCGGTGAGCTAGAGTGAAATGTAATACTGGACACATTCTATTGCAGCACTAGTTTTTGCCGTCATATCTACGACTTTGATTCTGACAATCAATTCTCATCTACCTCACAGTTATATTTCTAACATCGTTTAGAAGTTGACACTTTCCCGGCAAGCATTATACTGCATTGTACTATATGAAATTGAAGAAAGAGTGAAGAGAAATCAGCGCCTGGCAACCTTAGGAAATTTATAGTGCAAATAATTGTTAATTTGTCCACCACCAAGACCAATCACTAGAACATCCGATTTGGCATCTGCATCGGAATGCAGCGATCCGGTTGCAAAAGCGGGTGCCATCAAAGTACGAGCGCCGACTTCCGCTTTTGTGGGGTCGACTGTTAGCTGTGACGTGTCAAAGGGATTTGTTGCAGTTATATCTAAAAAGAAAAGGAGAAACGTGAATGACCTCACGAATGATTACATAATACATAATTCATCCATAATCTGCGTGAACAGGCACAGAACGTGTTTTTCGAAGCGACTGAAATACAAATATAAATATAAATATAAGCATAAGCATAAGCACGGATATAAATATAAATATAAATAAATAAGTATATATATATA
>JAARMF010002317.1:12046-28790 GCA_022844705.1 Toxascaris leonina
GACCATCTTATCAGTGATGAAATTTGTTTTCAGTATTAAGAATCGTTAAATGGAGTTGTCTGTTACAACAGCTGTCTGCTAGAATTACTAAGAAGTTTAAGCGGAACATCGATTTGTACATATGAATTTCGATACAATTCACCAGAAGGATCGTTCAATAAAATCCATCGCTTGATAACAAATCCATAACTGTGCGATAATAATGCCAGCACGGGCAAATAGTTCCCGCATTCTAGAACTTAAGTGCGATTTAATGAAAAATTTGACGGTTATTTTAGCGAACGAGTATGGACGATCCATTTCTGAGATAGGGCGGTAAAAATGCATGGAAACATACCCGCTGGAACCAATAATCGCAACTCGGTGATATATAATTCATCGCGATTTGGGTCCAGCATTCTTCGTTTGATGATGATATTTGAACTGAAATTTAAATCGCTTAATGAAGAAATAGGCGTTTGGCATGATCGATGAAAAGCATGAATAAGCGACGAAGTAATATCGAATTGAACAACGATAAGCTTAAGATAACAATACCACATAAAACAATGTGATTATGGAATCGCAAAATACCGTTATTTCTGTACGCAGTTACTTTTGGGCATTCAGGTCAAGAAAATTATCGAAGATCGTTCGTGTAGTAATTGCCGAACTGCAAAGCCTATTCCTCAATCGATCGAACATAATCAATGTTGCATACAAATTCACCCTCTTTAGCAACTTATCTCACCTGATTGCTGGATCACAGAATCTGATGTCTCGGTTAACTATTGGAATTCGAGCATGCAATAGAAAATTTAAGAAGAATTCAATTATTTTCTGCAGCATTGCAATGAATCCAACTTCAAAACGGGTCGAAGAAAAGGCACGATGCGAAGACGGAAACGTGAATATGTACGTGAGGGAAGGACCGATGCTGCTATATTTTAACTGTTTCATGCAATTCAACCTGTTGTGCGGATCCCGAAAAGCTAAGTCGACGATCAAGAGTNTTGTAGATCGCGGAAAGCTAGATCGAGGATCAATAGTGCTGCAGTAGAGGTATTAAAGGAACCGATTTGTACAACAGCATGATCCTCGAACGAAGTGTTCAGCAACTTCGGATAAGGCGGATTGTCAAAGATCAACTTATCCTTGTACATTCCCTGCAAGATTTCGAGCTTCAATTGCATTTGAATCATTTTCACCGATTTTCTTTCCTTCTTCATCAAGTGGAAAGCGCATCTTCTTTTCGGATGATCTACATGACTTGTCCAGTTTGCATAAACACAGTGATATTTTGTGCTGCCTATGACTGAGACTCTTAATCAAGGAATCATCCCATTCAGGAGCAGGAAGCGTACATATATCTTTCTTCTCCCTTTAGCTTGAAAAGTTGGAATTTCACGAAAATTTTTTCAGGCATTGAGGAATTATTATTTTCAAAAAAAGGACTTCGCTCAATAATCGTTTATGATAATCAAATCTTTAAGCTTGTAGTCATTCCAGTGATTCAGCTATATCGCATTTCTGAAGGAGCCCTTGAGTTTCCTTTCACGCCCAGTCGCCATTTCCTTCTTAGAATGCTCAATTTCCTTGCGTATTATAATACCTAGCAAGCTTCACTCATTTCGAAAAGTCCAGCCTATAGATGACACTAATTCGGTCTTAGTTTTTCATAACAAAACACTGACCACAAGTGAAAGAACGACGAAAACGGCGCAAACAGCTGCTGCAGCTCCGATCTGAGAGCGTTTCTTTAAATCCATCGTGCTGAAAAACTGATTGTGATTGATCTTCTTTCTTCAATAAGCTTGAAAACAATATTGTAACGATCTTGGTGTAACTGAAAGACAATATTACTGCGCGCAACAACTTATCATGCGGCAAGTAAGAGGGGATATGATGCAGTGTTCGGAAAGTTGAGGAACAGCTAACAATGAAGAAGTTGGCAAGAAGTTTTCCGTTTCTTCTCTATATAAATCCAAGTCATCAGTCCAAATTTAGCTTCCCGCCTTTCATTCCTGCATCCACGTACCCACTCACAAACGCTCTTGTGATGGGTGTTGGAGTATGGAATTCTCAATGAGGTTCACGGACGTAGAGGTCGTTCAGCACCACAGTAAATGCAAGCAGATGAATTATTGAAGATTATGTAGAACAAAGCATTGATGTACCATCGTCATCGCCTATTAGTGCATATTTGAGTTGTATGCCTGAATTATACCTGAGCATACCTGAGCATACCCGAACTGTCTTCGAGAACTCAAGTATGTTCTTACACGCGGTCGAATATCATCAGTTTATCAAATTTCGACGGGAAGATAAAAAAATTTGCAGTTGAAAGCGAAAACAAATGCGAAGAAAAGATGGGGAAATGATGTGAAAGAAGGACGGTAAAAAGGAAAAAATTATTGCATTATGATGAGGAAGATGTCATCGAAAGATGAACTGACATAAGAAAAATGTAACAATGTTCACAGCGGTTCTTTAGCACTTCAGTAGAGCAAATCATCTAGAAGAAAAATGTTACTGGTAAACCAATATGAAAATTATGCACAACGCTTTATCATAGGATATCCAACAATCGAAATTATTCAGTCGTGAAAGATGCCTCAGTGGTCACCAATAGCTAGTTGCAATGCGATATGCTGATTGCTTGTTTCTCCAGTGTTACTGTGGATGACAGCGCCCTGGCAAAGTCCATCCGACTCCCCCTAGGAGCACCGGTGGGCAACAGAGATTGGCAATGGCATCTAACTAATGTCCGTTCTGCTCTTCCGTGAGGGAATGACACGCCGACTGGGGTCTTTATCTGCCGCATCAGACGCAATTTCTACTCAAGACCAGCGCAGTGCAGCTAGATTGTACATTCAAGAAGGTGCACTCGACTGACCATGATTGAACAAACAATGTGCGCACAGTGTCCACTAGGCAATTTGGGAATGAACAGGGGAATGATGTTTTACAGAAGATAACGGTAGGCCAGCAGCTTTTTCCTGTACGCGCTTCAAGCGTCTGGATTTTGTTGAAGCATACATTGCCTTAATTATAAGGGCTATTCGTAAACTCAATAGCAACGTCCCACTCACAGCAAAAGTTATCCCACATGGGTTCTTCAGCCGTAAAAGAAGGGCAATTTCGTGGCCGCTTAATGCTAATTTTCAATGCCCACACGCTCAACTTTTCATCCTTGTTGAAAAATGTCACCCTACTTGAGTAGAGAGATGTCGCCTGATTATTCTGTGCTTATCTGTTTGTACAGCTTCCGACGTATTCCTCCGAAAAGAGATATCCGTAAAAAAAGATGCAACGTGACTCATTTCACGCGAAACAGCTTTCTTAGCCCTGCCCACTTGGCTCCGTCTTTGATCGGCCGACGAAGCTGCAGCTTACTTTATGCTTCGACGACTGAGCGTCCTCGTTGAATATGCGGGTTCAGATCGAAACTGTGCGTATTGCTTACGCTTAAGCACTTGATGCTGTCTGTTATGAAAAGCTGCTCTTGGAATTGCGAGAACACGGCGTTATTGGCCCTATACTCGAGTCAATCCAAGTATTCTTTTGTGGACAAAGTTTTTGAGCAAGCATTGGAAATACTTTCTCCACTCCATGCCCAATTCCTAGTGGTATGACGGAAGGACTCGTCTTGCGATATGTTTTGTTCTTTGTTCCTTATATAAATTAACGTTTTACCGATAGCAATCTGAACAGCACTGAGCTCTTTGCTAACAATCTCAAAATTTGTCGCCCATTTTATGATCCTGTCCACGAACTTCATATTTTTCTAAGTGACCTCGATGCAGTCATGAACTGGTTATAACACCTACACTCAAAAAAACTACGAAATTTGTGGAATTGTGACACCTAGACTTAGAAAATGTCATGTACTTCATATCAAATTTCGATGGTTTCGACGTGCAACTCTGTCATGTTATGAAATGATGCTCCTTCTATCCCAGATGTTGTTCATGACCTTGGCGTGATAACAGATTCGAAACTTCCCGGGAGGTTGCAGCGTTTCATTGTAATTGAAGAGTCGTTGAAAAGTGCAAGCTACATCCTCCAAGCCTTGAATTAGAAGCATTGATGGGAAAGAATGCCAGAAAGAGCTTCACCCGTATTGCCTTGCGCAAAATTTATAGCGATTAATATCAGCGTAATTACGCTACTGTCGTAGCTAGCGCTGCGAACAGCGCCGCTTCGAACGGTGAATAAAAGCAAAACAAAAGAGACGCAGCGGTCAACGGAGTGCGCAGCTCCGAGACCGCGAAACACTGCGAATGGCTCTACCGCGAAGAATGCTCCCAAGAATCAACGGCAGCGAAAACATCTCGGGACAGCAAACTGGTGAGCGTCTCAAATGATTGGTAAGGAAACATCAAGGATGCGGGGCGATTTCTGTTCCCAGAATCATTGGGAGATTGCAGACTCAATTTTGACTGAATTTCTTTCGGTAGATACGAGCGATTAAGCGATCTATACATACAAGCGATGCTATTGTACCAAAGTTTCGGTACAGTGCTATACTTCCACCGCTTTTATAGAACACCTGTTCCATGTACAAAAGCAGATTCACCACAATGCAGCACCAGGTATTTTGGTCCTAAAAAGTACAGTCCAAACATTGCCTTGGGTTTCTCTTCACATAAATGAACCGGATAGGAAGGGTCAAATTATTAATGAGTCGAACGGACAGAAGCAGTCAGAGTGGTGCTATCACTGCGTGAATAGAATAAAAAAAATCAACGACACAAGTGCTAGAATAAAACTAGTATCGTCTTCATCGATAACGAAACGTATGCAATTGTCAATGAGCTGAGGTCACTGTGGTAGATTGTTTACGCGAAGGGCCTTTCCCGATTGCGTTATTCCTTTCTATCCCGAAAGATTAGAGATCATCGGCATGAAAAGTCTGAAGCACCGAGGATTTGAATTTGATCTTCACTTCTGCTTTAAGATAGCGAAATGATACTGCGACATCTCGTTCGATAGCATCTTTGCTTACATCCCATTCAACACGCGCTTCCGGTTTCATCGTTTTCAGTAAAACGTAGATTTTCGACCGAAATGGGTATTTTAAGTTCATTTTCTTTTCGAGTCGATCGGTATGGATTCAATTGCAAGCTGATATCGTGGAAAGTAGTAATCTTACTGCTTTCAAAGCGAAATTAGCCCAGTTTGACCCATCCTCCTCGATGGGAGCAGACGGCCAGCCACTATGCTGTTAATATGTATATCATCTTGGTTCCGCATTTTGTCAGCACTGCCACATTCGTGATAATGAATGTTTCCATTTTTGAATATCGCCATTCTCTCCACATACTATTGTATGTTTCTTTATAGTTTAATAAAACAATGTGAATGAATGAATGAATGAATTTCCTGCAAATTTTCATACAAAATACAGCAATAGTTCATTTGTTCCAATGTTCCTTCCAAGTTTATGAGTAGGTCTTTTTTCGTTCCGCAACAGAGCAAAAGGCTTATTCGAGAACTTGGAAGGTGCCGCGAATTCAGCACATCAGAATGCTTACGAAAGCCCTAGCTGATGAACGTGCTTACTTCGATGGGGGAATCAGCTTTTGGAGAACCTTTATACCTGGGTCTTTCTTCTGCGATATCCTGAGCTTCGTGACTGGACGACGTCCACGACCTCTCAACCGCTTGAACGTCAGTAATTCCGAGAAATCACGATGTGAGGGGCAGTACAATGGAGAAGTGAAGAAAACGCTCAAGCAATAGAGACTAGATATGAACTGCATTTCTTTCAATCGTTTTTTGAATCCGTAGGATCATATGAAAGAGGTTTGATTTTCTAAAGAATTTCCATTACATACAATCAATAAGAAGGTCGCATGAAAGAGGATTGAATATAAAATGATTTCTCATGTATGACTCCTGGAGGATGAAATGGCAAAAATGCGGAGGATGAGAAAGAAATCTGAAGGACTCTTGGAAAGAAACCTTTCCAAGCGCAACCTCAGTAACAGGAAAAAAGTGCTTGAAATGTAATACAGTAACGCAACTGTTATTCACTTCCATTCACTCACTACTTCGTGGAACTTGTAGGAGAGCAAATTCAACCTCAGTGTTTTCAAAAGAACAGTTCGTCGTCTACAGCAAACGTTGGTGTCACTTCTGGACCCAACGCTCAAACTTGGAGTGGCGAAAGCATACTAACATTTTCACAAGTCTTCCCGGATGAAGTACATCATGGCCACAAGTAGTATGAGGTACAGTGTACTTGCAATGCTTTCCAAAGAATCGGTACAACTCAGTTCTTTTACTACCCCCCCCCCCCCCTAAAATGTATTGTACTGATACCCCACTTGTGAATTCTGATTTGGTTCAATATCACTCTGTACGTATTATAAATACAAGTACAATGCAAAAATACAACATCTTTTAACGTAACAACTTTTGTATAAACCTATTTCGATCCCCATTGGGTGATAATAAGGGGGAGGGCATACGCTCTGCGAATGAAGTCATAAAACATTTCTCTCAAAAACCGTTGCGATAACCGCTTCTGATATATTACCACAAATAGCCTATAAAAATATCCTTTTAAAATATGTCATCAACATTTCACATAAACCATCTGCTCAGATTTATCATTCTCTAAGCATCGGTGGATCACTATTTGCCAGCTGAAATGGTTGATTTGTTGGTGACACTATGAACATCCACCGCTTGTTTCTTGCTCTTCCTTACTTTTTCTTCTTTCATAATCCAAAACTCTCCCAAAGCTATGAATATAGGCAGTTGTTACCAGGCACAAATGGAGAAACTGAATGTTAAGTTTGAATCTAAATAGAAAGTTCGAATTTGGGTAATTTGCGTAATGCATCAAAGCTAATTTACGTGAAACCAGTCGCTACCTGAAGAAGAATAGGATGGATCAATCGGTTATCACGGGTCCCAACATTGAAATTTAGCATGAGGAATCAACTTGGCAGAGATTCTAAATTTTCTCAACAGAATTCGATCTGCCGTACAATATTTGGAATTTGTAGAGAGATATCTAAAGGCAAAGGTCTTCAGCGAGCATATATAGCTATAGATTTTCAAGATTCTCATCAACTACGGACTTTCAAATCCAAGACATTTTGTTATACAGACGATAAAAGCTAGATTCACAGACTGAATGTCAAAAGTGAGCATCTGCGGTAAAAGCTCGACGAAAAAACGGAAATGGATGGAATCATGGTGGGGAACTTTCGCGAATCTCCGGCCTCTGAAAATGGCGGAAAAGAAATTTGGAAAACGAACCGACAAAAGAATCAGAGCAGCTCATATGTTTTCACTGCGTAACCACAAATAGCGAACGATGTCAAATCCGGTTTTGAACTTGGCGAACTAGGCATAAGGTGCCATTTGAAGAATCTCACTCGTATGTTTCCGCACGAATTAATACTAGCACATCTGATGGGCGAATGCCGAGGTGGCAACCATAAGTTTCGCTCGTGAACTATATTCTACGTCATGTTGCTTCTGCTAATTTCCACTTGAAATGGCTAAACTTCAGGCGAAAAGAGCGGAAATACATGCAGTTGAAAATGGAGTTCGCTGAAGTGGGTACAGATGTAAAGAGGTTTTCGAGCTGACTGATAAAATGTCGTTGAACAAACACATCGTCATCAAAGGTGAGGAAGCTGTCTGAATCTCGTTTTGAGCAAGTTCCGATACATGAGAAGTTGGAAATGCTGCTGCCCTGTGGAAAAGGCCACCACCTTCCCCTCATCCCTCCTCCATTCCTCTCCCCCTACTCATCGAAACAATGACCACATCAATATTCTTAAGGTATCAGTTTGCAGTAGTTTCGAAATTGTCTCGAAAGAACCAATACTGAGTTATCTTAACTTTTCTATTGTTCTCAGTGACAGTTTTCACGGTCTCCAGCAACATCCTACTCTGACTGAATACAATTCTTGTCAACGTTTTCCGAGCAAAACTTTCATGTCCATCTGAAGTCTTCACCTTTTCATTCACTCGTTCCAAATCTATTCAAATTTGCTTGAGAAGGGAGTCGGCTCGAACGACTTTTTCATCATTGTCGTTTTCCGTTGATTTGCTCTCAGTGAAAAAAAAAGCGTTTTGCGCAAAAACTGATGAAAAATAGTGGGTCAGATTGGTGGAACGATGTTTTTTTGCTCGCAAAATTTCGTTTTTGACCTCTAAAGTTGTGTTGTGAAAAAAAATGAATACCACTGATATTTTCAGCATATTTGTCGGCAACGCACTAGAATAGCAACATGCTTATTCCCCAGGATTCATAGAAAATTAAAGTGCCAGTTCATTGGTTGCCTTATTTATATGCAAGAGGTAGAAATGATGGAGAGATTTTCTTCCTTTTTTTGCAGAATTCGTTTGTTTCCCATTTAGTGACGCAGTGTACGTTTCATACGACTTCTGACGCCACAATGTGATAGTGAAATGAGATACAAGTTTAGCGTATCTAATTCCAGTGAATCAATTCAGTTTTCGCATATCGGCGATTTTAGTGAGGTCTTCGAAAGATAAATGATATCTCGTCGAATATTTTTATTCGAATAAGAATCAATTCACTATCCTGTGGATGATGCTTATTATTGATGCCGATTTATGACTGGAGGTGCCGCAGTCTCGATGAGGCCAGATGCTTGCGGTATAAAAGAAAATCGGTGCACGATAAATCATTTCAATTTTGTAGGGGGAATGTTGGAAAGAAACATCTGCATATGTGTACATTGCATCACCAATCATGCCTGCAACTTTGCTGGAATTTATTCGACTATGTTATGGCTGTATTAAATCGCGATCATCTGTGAACACCTCTCATTTGACTGCAGTTTTCCAGCTATTCCATATATTGAGACCCTCCTATTTAATCAGTCCTTTGCTCTTGTTTATCAACAGCACAGATTTTCAGACATCTTTCTATTATGTGCTATCATGTTGTTCGTGAATATATTAGCAAAATGCCACGATAAATGGGCTTCAGTAGTCGTTTGTTGAGTTCTGTTCCAAGTCATTGTCGATTGTTGTTGAGAAGTGCATCCGAGTTTAATTACACAAGTTTGTGGTTCAGAGCGATGGCATTGAAGAGAAGCGTATCCTGAGCCTATTTGAATAATCTTGGGACGAGCCACCCAGGAGATTAAAAACATCACCGAGCTGCACTTCACTCGAGCGATCGTTCGACACCTCATTACGTATCAAGTATTTTGCTCATGTGTTGCAATTTGTATTTCTTCTTTTCTATTGTTTCTTCTATTAAATCGACCATCTTTGTTGTTCTCTCTCCTGGTGTCTATATACGAGCCTGGAATCCTTGTTTTATACACGACACAGCCTGTTTTATCGAAGCCTGGTGAATTATATAGTTTCAGCATTTAGAACCATTGAACACTATGTTATAGTCGACTTCATAAAGGTTTAAACTGCATCGTTGTTCTCTCAAAGGTATCGCGTCTACACAGTTGCGTAACTTTTGGACTACAAAAAACTTATTTCGTCACTTTACACCTGCATCGTTTATTACCCTTCTTTGTTTTTTCCCATCCCAGAGTTCAGTGTTTGCAACGTTTTGGGGCAAATTTCCGTTATGCTTGCTGCATCGGGAATTCTTCGCTCTTTTCGGCTACTTTCTGGTCAAAACAACGACGACATGAGCAAGTCAATATTGTGGCGTTACCCTCTAAACTTTAAATTTGCATCGCAGAGTTGTAAAGTAATTTTCATCATAAGCTTATAATCGACTTAAAGCAAAGTATAACATAGAGAACAGAGAGTAAGAGGAATGCGAATTGTTCTATTCTGTACTTTGGCTTCTATACCTCAGAAGTCGGTAATCAGCGTGCTGTTCTTGCTTCTGTAAATAGCCCCGAGACGATGCTTCGCGCGATTATTCGTGCAATTCTAGCCTATAGATGTCACGTCATTCGCTGGGAAGTCGGACCATGAGTGTGTTTTTCGCCTTCTGGATCATCTGGCCCGAGGAATTCTGCGAATGCCGTTCTTGTGAGTCTTTGTCCGAGTCTAAGATCTCTGGCGAAAGATGAACAACATCGCCTAGCTAGAATTCTGAAGCCCTCGTGCCACGATAAGGGACTCATTTAGTGACATCGCTAGGTGGCGCTACCATCAGGATGCTGGGAAAACTGCTTTCTTGAAGCTTAGCTCTAATCTAACATCTCTGAAGACGTATGGGCAGCACCGCCTGGTGCTCAAACTTCTTTGCTGCTGAAGCCTCGCGAGAAGAAAAGCTCTCATTTAGCGGGAATTCCTTCTATCAGCATTCCGAAATGCCATCGAGAATAATACACTGAAAAACTTTGCTCAGCCTCACATGCCTCATATTGAGAGGAATAAGGAGTTTGCGGGGTTCGTTTGATCTGTGTTTCGATTCATCGGTATATTCGAACTGAAGATACCTATGAGAGTAGTCGTCAGCAACAGTCATAATGAGGTCATGAAAAGCGGAACCAAGAATAAGCAAAAAATGAACCGAGGAAGAACAGTTACCTTAACCATCTTCAGATCAGTGGTTCTCGCCCCGTCAGTCTAACACCTGTTTTCGGTGTTTACTGAAACATCCATTCTTCATGGCGACAGTTTACACTATAAAATCCTAGCGCTCATTTGTTTTAGCTTGTAATGGAAGCATCTATGCGCAAAAAACCTTCTCGTCAGATGAAGTATGAGCGAGGGTGAAGGAGGGGGGGAAGAGGAAGAATGAAGAATTGAGAGAAGACAAAGAGAATGCGAGGGGAACGTGGTGGAAGGAAGGCGTGTGTGTGTGCAACACTAACACCATTACCTACTATTACACTTTAACGAACAATTTAGGTAACAGACGTTCAACTGATTCAAAAATATGTTTACAAAATTCTTTATAAAAGCACATAGAAAACAACACGAAGAGCCCGTTGAGGCAATCTATAACGGGAAAACTTGTTCGCATTCATAAAAGCAACATTTGATAACAGTAACGTCGAACAACGTCTATTGCATAGGCTATGAGAGCGACAGTGACTTCTTTTCTTCTAGTTTTTCTTTTTTCGGACTCTATGTGTCCATGCAGTGGAAACATTTCAAGGAAGAGTCTCCACCCATACCCAATGATAGATTATGGATCATCCTTTGTTTAAAGTTGTCGCGCACAAATGAACGTCGAGAGGAACAATCGCGCAGAAAGATGAAAACTTCACTAATCAACGTTTCGGTTTCCTTAGGGGTTTCCAAATTTCGAAAATTTGAACGTAGAGAAATTGATGCTTAAGAGATATTTGAAATTTGTTAATGCATTATAATATGTATCTTCTTTATTAAGGAAACCGAATACATGATGCGCTCATCATGGCTGGTTTACAACGACAAACACACTCTTCCTGTGAAACACATCGTATAATATTGCAAAAATTCCAAGAAACTTCAGTCGAAAGGAACGGAAGGGGAGGATATCACTGGCGGATAGGCGACAGGGATTAGAAAAAAAACCAAAAATATGTAAAGAAATGAAACGAACATTTCCGCTGATACAAATACAAAATTTGCCATTTCCAACGTCTTACTCAACGTACGACTTTCGTGACAATACGGTTAGGATTGGTTTGAGCAGAAATGCTTCAAATAAGGAACCGAGGAAGAGATAAAGTGAAGATTTCTGGGCAGGAGCTGGCCATTATCGCGTCAATATCTCCGCATAACTACGCTGTAATCTTCGAGAGAAATCTTGATTTAAAGCTATCTTTTGGGGATCGTATTTCTTCTACATACAGGAACACCTCATCTCCCCAACACGTTATGCTGGATACGGCCCGATGGTTGACGATGAATGTAGCAAAAGTTGTAAATAAAAGGCGTAGTGAACAAGGAAATACGCTGTTGTGACAAGCATTCCATCAAAAAGCAGCGAAAGAAATCGGCAGGAGGAGCTTTTGTCGTATATTATGTAAATGACCGTTGCTTTTGGCATGCCTGACCTTTCAAAGTGCAATTGTCTACGCAATGTTATGTTGTCGCCAATATAGAGGTGCGAGTGGTGTCGAAAGCATTGCAAACATGGGAAAAGGTGGGGGTGGAGGTGTAGAAGTATTTGCATGGAAGAAAGCATGAAAAAAAATGAAATTTATAGTTTTGCCTCTGTAAGTCGGAATGCATTCTGCCTATTCGGAGGCTTGTGCCAAACGATGTTTCACTTTTTGTGCTGGACATGCACTTGTGCCAGGTGCAGAAGAGCATTGTACCGAACTAGATTTCGCAGTGGAGGTACAACCTGGGTTTTGGAGGGCGACAGAAGAACAAAATTGCACTGATTTTTTGGAACAAGATACAAATACGTTGTGCCATTTCCTCATTGTACTTGTACTCAAAATTTGCTTCATCCGGAAAGATTCGTTAAAGTGTCGATGCGCTTTAGCAGTTTCAAGTTTGAGCGCTCAGTCCCGAAGTAACACCAGCACATGCTTTAGGTGACAAAATGTTTACCTGAAAACTTAGCAGTTGTGTTATCTACCCTAGATGTTCAACTCGATCAATGAGAACGATTGACTGTCCTGCTTTTCAGATTCGATTCTCTTGTATATCAGATCACTTTTGAATGCGGAGTTCAAAGGATTTTATGCGCTCGTTCTTTGAGAGACTCAGAGGAGAATATTAGTACACCATGGGTACAAATGAATTCTTATTTGAAGGATGAAATTTAATGGAGACCTTGTAGAAAATCTGATCTTTGTTTCTTTCACGCATTCTTTTCCTTTCAGCATCGTGCTGCTCCTAACGTCACGGTTGTTCAGAATGATTGACCTTTGAAATGCACAGAAACAAGCACAGAAACAAAGTAAATACCGCAGCTTGTCTCATCAGCTGCGAAACTTACGCAATGACCCAGACAGACTGTAGTTGTCCGGGATGTGGCGACCAAAGACGACGAGACTGACTACGACAGTGCGATAAAGCACGCGAGAGTGCACCGTGGAGCTGAACATACTGCAGTGACGAACGCACCCAGCGATGAGAAACAGTCTTTGAAGTGAAGCACGCCGTCAAAAACTATTGTAGAGCCGTAAAGCGAGTCCTACAAATTAGCTCAGGACAGCGAAGAAAAGAAGGGCATTAAAGTTCTCCAATGACTGGCGATTCTACCCGCACATCTCTAACCACGTTCTTTAGCCAAGAGGGGCATGAATGTTACTCATTTTTCGGCGATTTACCTCGCGAGTATTCAGGTGTACTGAATCCGTAACTTGCGCTCCTCAATACCCCACTGGGCCTTTTGCCCACTTTTGGAGTTTCAGTAGGAAGAGATGGAGAAAAATATTGCAGCAGACGTAAAATCGTCTATTCTACCGTTGAAATTCAATGCGAAAGGTGTATTAAGATTTATCAATTGTGCACCGGTCCATTACGTGTTGGGCGAATCACGCAAGAATGCATTTTTGGGTTTGAAGGAGCGACATGAATGTCGTGTTGAACAGAACTATGAACAAGGCCATCTTGAGATCCTGGACAGCGTGGGCGTCGATAAGTCGCCGATTGAAAAAGAGCACAAGGTAGTGCACTAAAACAAGAAACAAATATTGCAAAGGGATAGCTGCAAGAAGAAGCTCAGACGTCGAAGACGATTATGCATGTTTCCGATCTGATGACGACATGTTGAAACCGGTGAGGATAAAACTGATGATGCCGGAAAGATGGGTAGAAAGATTGTTCTCGACGTGCGATTTGCAAAAACAATGAGCTTTACGGTTCACAAACTGCAGCGAGTGCTGGCGGGATGTCTACAGACAGCCGGATATCGTTTTGGGGAACTGAGATATTGGTGCTGAATTCAGGATGTGAAGTGGTGAGTGCTGATTTCTCTTCTGCAAATGCTTACCACTTTCGTTTCGTAGTGGCATATCGTCGACCAGGTTGTACTGCTCAGGAAACTAGAGAATTTTTCGACTGCTTAACTAACCGGTGCTGCGTTGTGCACGCCTCACTTATTGTTGATGACTTTAACGCTCCCCTTTCCCAAACTAGGGGTAATGATACGGATATGCTGATCGACTTTCTCGCAGTATGTGGTCTTGCTAGCCTGATTGATGGGCCCATCCGCGAAAACGGCTTGCTGAATTTGTAACTCAGTACAGGTGCTCCGTTAATAAGAAATCCTCGTGTAACTGCAAACTTCGGAACGAGCGATCACTGTGGTACTAGCTTTGAAATCGGTGAGTCCTCTCAGCTACTTGTAGCAGTCCGCGATCCTGACTATAGTCGTTAGGATTGGTCTCAGATCAAGGACTACTTGTTGGGGTAGAATAAGGATCTTGATTTCGGTTCACGTCATAGCTCGGAAGACATAAGGGCTGTATTTCTGGATTTGGCGAGTCGGTTTATTGATAGCGCTGTCCCCAAACAGAAAAATAAGACGCTTATTGCTCAAATGCATTCCTTTCTTCAGCGTGCAGCTTCAAAGCGATATTTCATGTGTAAAGATAGGCGAAAAGCGCGAAAAAATGGCTGCATCCCGGAAATGCTGTGAACGTTATCGTAAGCCATGCAAAAAGTGGGCGAAGAATCGCGAAAAACGCCTGAACTTTTTGTAGTAGTCGTGATGCGTTCTTTAAATACATACATAATAAAATTAGGTCTCGTTACGGCATTGGAAATAATATTAGTGACGATGATCAGCCCTTTTCTGATGGTCATTCAAAGTTGGAATAGTTCGTCTTATTCTTCGGATAGGTGTTTAGAACCGACGACGGTGCTCTTCCTCCCTTCTTCGTGTACATGCGACACCATCTGGAAGAGTCAGGACAGATTCAGACATGGTAAGAGAGGCTGCTTCTGAGCTCAGTGATAAGGTGCCGCTAACGCAGGAGAGTGTATAGCTTCGCGATTCATCAGGAGAGTTGCGACATCATTTTGCAGACTGCTGGAAATTATTTTGAGAAAATCAATTTTGAGACATCTCAGCCTTTCTAACATTATCAGCGATAATCAGCACAGTTTTCTCAAAGGAAGACCTATGCTCACACAACTCATGAGGCCCTACTGCGACTGTGAAGACCTCTCCCCTTGGGAAGGAGGCCAGCAATTTTACGAATCACCAAAGGTCGAAATAAACAACGACAAAACAAAAAAAGAGAATACAATTGGTACAAGGAAACCGTNTCTCGGTGGCCCTTTCAAAACTACTGCTGAATTTGGAGGCCTATGGAGTAAGTGGTACTGTCATAACTTAGGTGAAAGTCTTTTTATTTAGACGTAGTTTCGGAGGGAAAGTCGGGAATGCTTATCTTCCTTTCATTCTGTGCTCAATGAGATGCTGCAAGCTAGCATTCTGGGGCCTCTCTTCCTTCTGCTTTATGTAAATGACCTACCCGGGAACTTAATAAGTTATTGTAAGCTTTGTGTTGATGATGTGAAGATATGCAGGTCTATTATTGATCGCCAGACCGATTTGCACCTGCTATGCCAGGACATGGTTTCATTGGAAAAAGTGAACACAGCCACGGCAGCTGGACAAATCCGCTGAGAAATGCTTTGTCCAAATTTTTCGACTGGACGCCCTCTGCATTCGTGTGGTCTCGATCTTCCTGCAAAGAGAGTGATGAGGGATTTAGGTGTTTATTTGAGTTCCGAATTTAGTTGGCATAATCGCCGCGTTGAGGGCTGCTCAAGTTGCGAACTATATTCTGCGAGCTATGCAATACAGTTGGGTAGAGAATTATGGGGAAGCCTTAGCTGCTCACTATCGTGCCGTCTATCATGACGAATGATAGGACCTGTCGGAAGAAGGTGGGGAATAAGTTGGAACGAATAGGGGAGAATGGCCATCACGAATTAGGAGGACAATTCGAGGCCAACGAGTGAACGGATCGAGTCGAATGGGCGAGAAACGAAGCACAGAAGAACGGGTGGGGGAGTGAGGGAGAAATCAACCGAGCGAGAGATATGGATCCTCTCTACTCCGCAGCGCACTATAGATAGCAGGGTGTATTACAGCGCTAGTTGTCTGCGNAAGATAGCAGGGTGTATTACAGCGTTAGTTGTCTGCGTTTCATGCGTGGCTCCTGATCCATTGGCGTTTGGTCTGATTTCAATAGCCGTCATCGCCGTCTTTGTCTGAGCTCTGAATGCGCTCGTTTCACCGAGCGCAACATGATCTTAGAATATTGTGCTCCATTTTGGTCCCCGTCCATGAAAAAAGATATTGAAATGATTGAAAGCGTCCAACGGCCCTCTACTAAGACTGCTTTTATGAAAGCTTCACGTGGGCCGTTCCAGCCCCATTATGAGTAAGGACTTCGCGCTTTGGATTTGAACTTTTTGTGGCATCGAAGAGCGCAGTTCGATTTATATCAAGATCGTTAAACGTTTCTCAGGAATTCCGTTCGAGGGTATTTTCTCTTTTACATAGTTTACTGCACGCTCGACGCTTGATCGTCTGCAAATTGAAAGAAAAAAACGAGTCGAACTGATGTGCTCCATTCTTTTACTTTTCATGTTGTTCCTGTCTGAAATTCTTTTCCATATGATGCGGTTGTGAGCCATTTCTGGCTATGAGAAGCTGGACGCTATCACTTTTTAGCTGTTGCAGGTTGGGATTAGAAAATGGGTTTTTATAGGGCTTTAAAGGTGTTGGGGTGAAAAGTTTGTTATAAGCGGGTGTGGATGGTTAAGCAGATCGATTTTAGAATTTTGATTTTGTTAAGCAACTGATTTTCGACTTTGTCATTTCCGGACTCCTTTCCCCTCTTTCCAGCGTTAGCGATAATCAGCACGGTTTTCT
>JAARMF010002318.1:4926-18451 GCA_022844705.1 Toxascaris leonina
ATTCAATGTATTCAATGTATTTTTATGCATATTTTTGCTTCGAATGAATGGATATTATGAAATACAAACGCAAAACACTTTTTCCTTTAAATCATAGTCTTTTAATTGAAAAAATTTCTCAATTATTTTCAACATTATTCATCAATATTGTAAACTATCATTTATCCATTTATGCGAATTGCAATAAACAAAGATATTATCTGAGGAAATTTCCAATAGGAGAGATTATTTCTTCAAATTGAATTAACAATGAGCATCGCATGTACTTTAGCGATGAAAAAACTCAGATGATTCATCAAATGAGACTCGCAATCAAATTTTATCAATGCAACGAAATCATTTCGCACAATAATTTCTTCAATTTAAGGGCACTAATGATAATATTAGAGTAGCATTAAATCATCGATTTATCAGATTTGCCAAACTTTTCCACTCAATTAGTCTGTTTGGCAGAATAATCGATGCATTATACAAATAAACGACGATTATAGTGAATAAATATTATTTAGTTAATAAAGCGTTTAATTACTGACGCCAATATAGTTCCTATCCGAAAATTCAAAATTACGATTGCACTTTTGCTGTAGACGATTGATTATCACTTATATTATCCAATTTTTTCTATGTTTTCTATGATTGATTATCACTATATTATCCAATTTTCTTGTTCTCAATATGTTTAAATTTCACAAGAATAAATGCTTAAAATGAGATTTACGATGGGGGCATATTGGATATTTAATTGTGGTGATAATTATTGTAATTTTTATGAAAAAAAGAGCCAAATTTCATCAATCTTCGCATAGAAAATTAATGATTATTTAACGACCTGATCTGATTAGTCTGCAGCATTATCACAATTGCCAACTTTTATTTGCCTAATTGTTCATCGAAGAAAAATGAAATCCTTTTCAAAAATATGAAAATATATATGAACGAATTCATTGGTGATGTGATTTTAGATATTGTTGAGATAGTTAGGCAAATTAGAAAAATAATTCCGCGTATATCATTATCATTTAGATAGAATTTCTAATATCGATTTATTTCCTCTATAGAAGATAAATGCCAATATCTGATCCATGCATCAATCATATTTCTCGTTATCATTAATTTGGTTGAAGTGTTCAAATAAATCGCTAAGAAATTTAAATTATGCTGACCAAGCGTTTAATAAATTTTTTTGTATCAAAAAATCAAACCAAACTATTAGTTTTTAGTTACTGAAGGATAATTAAGTAATCTTTATTGATGACGCTCATAGCGAAATCTCAACGAAATTGTTTAACGTTAACTACTGATTCTGTTAAATTGATTATTGTGCTCTATGAAAGCAGAAAACTTCGCCATTTGTTTTCCATTGAAGGGAGAACGGAAACAAGCCGTTCGCAGTAACTTTCTTACTCATAATTAAGCTTAATATTGATCCCTGATAGTTTATTAGCTAGATGAATTAGAGAGCTCTTTCAAATCCATCAGCTACAACCACAAAAACGTGAGCGAACGACAAGGTTATTAGAGAGGAATCGATTTGATTTGAAGATTACGAAACACATTTTTTCATGAAAATATGAATTTGCAAGACTCTTAAAAAATTGTATGGGAGTGAGTTACACACATTTTGAGTCGATCAAAATAATAAACCATCCTATTGTGCATCATTAATGACAACAATCCGAATAACGCATTTTCATTCAAAATCGATTGATTAGGCTGAATTCGCCCATAAAAATGTTTTATTTGCATCGAAATGTGACAAATAATGTTGAGATGAAGTTTTGTGTTGATGAGTAATAGGCGGTCATGAGATGGGAAACGAACGTGACAATCAATCGCATTCACAAGAGAGATTATTACATACTTAAGACATCCACTAAAAAGACACATGGTTAATTTATTCATTCTTGTGTTATTTCGGTGTCAAATCTCTCGCAAATCATCGAAAATTTTGAGCAATTATCTATCGACTCAATATAACTACCAACACCAATAGCTCAATCTTTTCACTACGAATCATCTTTTGACAATAAAACAAGTGCTATAAGCGATCTCTGCAGTTATACCTCTGGTGAGCTAAATGGATAAGTTGAGAATCCTTCACAACATCGATGAAACAATCCAGGATTTTAGTATGAAACTTTTTCTCAACGGGAGTACTCTTTGGAACGAAATGTTCGGTAACGTAATAGCAGTTTTGAGTAATTCACGAAGCCCAATAACCACTAAGAACTGCTTGAAACGAAAGAACTATAACTATGCATTATGCCATATAAAAAGTTCTTATGGAGCTTAATGAGCATAAGTGGCGTTTCATTTTAATACACATTATCAACTACGACGCTACTGTATTATTGCTCAACGTCGAGGTACTACATAGAAAATTAAATCTACTCAAAGAGCAAATCATTTCATTAAAGCTTGATGAAATCTACGAGTCAGCTTACTAGGCGTAATTTTGAAAAGCAGGCAACTTAGCAAACGAATTCTGCAAGTCTTCAATCGCTGATCGCAATCAATCCATTTTTATCGTGAACAATGATTTCATTATTAAGAGAGTGTAAAATTATCAGAGAGACAAATATGATTCCCGAAAGGAATGAATGATGAATGAAACCTCACTGGAACGTCTCTTATACAAACGAATGACTTCACTATTACAGAAAATACTCTTCTTCGATGGTCACTGAAATGGATAGAAAGAAATGCTGAATCAAACAAATGTATTATATATTTCAAAAGTGTCACGAAAATCAATCATCCTAAGCGAATTAAACCACTTCGCAATAAATATTTCAATGCTCATTTTGCACCTTCTCCACTGACTTACTTATGGCGGCCAGTAAGGATTGCAAATTGCTTTTCTAAGAGAGATTCTATTCTTTAGAATTCGCAATATTTTCAAAGTTTCTTAGTGTTTTGTACAAATTATCTCATATCTCCTACTTTGTGACCACTAAATTTGGCGATGGCAATCGATCGTATAGAACAGATAATTATCTCGATGAAACATTTCCGGTGGGAACTGTCCAAGTTGTGAAATAGAAATTAGCAACATAATTGATGATATTTGACAAAAGAGGTGTCGAACTGCAATAATAATATTATCAATATGGTTATATATTTCCGTTGAAAATGAATATTTTACCAGATTCTCAGTAACATCAATAACTGATCGAGATTAGCGCCTCTAAAATAAGTGACACTTCTTTCTCTCGAAGAAAGAGAGAATCAGAGACAAAGAATTAAAACTAATATCTGAAAAAAAGAGAAAAATAATTCGTCAATTTCTTGCAGTTGCAATTTCAAATGATCCTTGCACATTTCTAATATCCAAAATTCCACAGAAATATCCTGAGGGATTATATTCTACACCCCTCACGAACTATACCGTACAATATACACTCTATTCCTTACGGTACCGTACAATAATACATCAAATATAGTTCGTCATACTGTGTTATTCTATTCTGTCGAATAATTTAAAGCAGTATAGGGCTTTGAAGTAAGAAACGATAAGCTCTGTGGAATGGAATGTTCCAAGTTTTCGCCGACCATCCAAAACATACGATAAAAAAGCACATGGTGTCATGTGCCAATCGCATAACAGCATTGTAAAGTTTGAAAAAAAAATTTACTGCTGAATTATTTGATGATTATTCAGCAATATTGAAGTGATTTTGTTAATTCGATTGCTTTCGAATCGTTTATCGCCCATTTGCATATTAAAAAATCATTCCCCTCCATCATTTGCATATTTGTGTACATTCCTCCCTATGCATACCANCTCCCTACGCATACCATTTGCAACAGCCACTTTGTTGACAACATAAAAGTATATTTTCGCCGTAGTCAAACCGTCTTGGGCAATGATCGAGAAGAATAATGCGGTCATCGCAAAGATTTGCTCGAACCATCCAACATCGAAACAGTTTTCTTTTTGTTCATGCTGGAGGTGAGCGTTCATTCTGGCAGATTTCATTTGGAGCATAAAATCTCTTTAGTCTGCGTTTGTGGCCTTGTTAACTATCAATGTTTAGATGTTACTGAACAGTTAGTTGAATCACATTCATCGAATTGTTTAGCACCTGTAAATCAACGATGAAGTGAGAAATGCTGACATTATGCCACTGGCCTATAGACGCTAATTGCCTGTGTTGCAAAATTTTCCAATACGCTTGATAGCAAATGACGAACTTCGAATCTAGAAAGGCATACATAAATCAACAACTTATAAAATACCGAATAAATAGGCACAAAATAGTAGAGATGATCACACTGATAGGTGTATCTATGATAATATAGCACGAATTACATTTTATAGAATAATCAAAAATCTATTACTTCCACAATAAAACAGCCAACAAAGAACAATAGCAGCAAATGTTCAGCATGTGATTTAAATGCTCGATGATCAATAAGGTGGTGGAATGAGGCTATAGCTGCTCGAGTTAATGAGGCGATAGCATTTGGAGTCGTAATAGGTAAATCAATGTAAGCATAAATTTACATTTCTTACGAAATAAACATCAAAGAAAATAAAGCGAAATTGAATAAATATTGCGGATGAGACATTTGGAGAGTGGACGAAATGTTTACAAGCCGAGATACAAAATCATCTTCAAAAATTTGGATTTTTTATGATGATCCTCGGTTTCGTGGGAATTCCAATGCTGCAACTTCGACTGCTTTTGAACTTCGGTCGGTCGAACACCTCCCCCCTCCCCCTTCTTCCACCTTCTCTCCTCACACCTCTCTCCTCATCCCATCTTCCTCTCCCCCGAATAATATAGTGACAACAGAAGTCATTGAAGAGATTGATGAATTGAAAAGAACAGGTCTGTAATTTAAGATCATCGAAGATTAAGTCACAGCTCTAAATTGGCACCAAATTAAGGCGATAATGAAACGAAAAATTTAAAGTTCAAGATTGTGAGCATAAAAGACATATAAAATATTTTTTCTTCAGTTGGTTGGCCTTAGAGTTTCTCTGATTAAGCACTATTGTAGAAAGTTCATTCATAAGTAAACAATTCGACGCTTGAAAATTTTCGATTCTCACAAAACTTCCAGAAAAAAATGAGGGAAATTATGAAAGGAATATATTAGACGCAGTGATACAAGAAACGATAAAGAGAATAGTCAATGAATTTCAGGTCAACATCGAAATTTCAGGTCATTTATTTTTGAAAATCAGTGAACGTGCGTTTAGCTAAATTATATAACTTCATGCGATTCAAATTACAATAGAGCGAATTCTTTGGGCATTGAGTAAAACCTTGCCATATGATAGGTATACATTTTCGACAAATCTATATAATGCGTTTTCAGATTGGTCTATCTAATTTGACGAATGGAATTTCGTATAAACGAATGAAGAGAAAAGTAGTGCGAATAATTTTCGATGAAAATATTAATGGTGGAAATTGTTGCAATGCAACGCAATGCAATACAATTCAATTCAATTCAATTTAATTCAATTCAATTCAATTTAGTTCAATTCAATTCAACGCGACGCAATGCAATGCAATTTAATTCTACTCTATTCTGTTCAATACAACGTGGTGCAATGCAATTCATTTCAATTCAATGCAATTCGATTTAATCTAAATTTAATTCGATTCAATTCAATTCAATTCAATTCAATTCAATTCAATGCAATGTGACCCATATGTAATAAACGACCTTTTTCAATGCAGATATGAAATGATCAGAGCATAACTTCATAAATTGCGTGCAGAATTGTTTACAATAATCGTGAATTTCTTTTATAAATGATTGATTACGATAACGATCACTATGGATAAATTTCATAAACGATAATGCAATTGCATTGCATTGCATCACATAAGATTTCTCCACTTGAAATATACGCAAATTGCATTAATTATTTTCTATGATAAAAAATGATCATAAACAATGACAATAAAACAAAAGAACCTTCAAAATCAGCAACGAAAACGATTCATTTGCAGAAATGTTAGAGAGATTATTTTAATGAATATTTATAGATGATGCGAAATTTTCACATTGTATACTTAATGTCAAATTATTAAGTATAAATCGACAATCATTATCACTAAAGTTTGCCTAAAAATTGACTCGATTAAATGAATGATTACCAGTATATATCACATAAACGCATTTATCTGCTAATAAATTCCATCAACTTAAGGAAGGAGCAGATATAGCAATATTATGCCTTTATGTCTTTGGAAAGCTCCTTTATGAACTCAGCACTAATGTTCATCACTGAGCAGTTTACATTAAAATATTCTTCGAGACATTTTGTGATTATCTTTTTTCTAAATTACCTAAAAAGAACTGAAAAAATATGTCTAGCAATTTTTGCATTAATGTTCTACCCATTTCCGAGGGGTGGCAGGAGGTAGAGGGAGGTTAATGCGGAGGGGGGTATCAAGAGACACCCATAGGGTTAGAACACAACTTCAGTCTTCGAAACTAGAACATAATCATGCACCAAAAATAGGATTGCATTTAATCAGGTATATAAACAAATGTAGTTTAGCAACATCACTCATAAGAAATAATGTTGATTTTTAAGTGAAGAAAGTTCCTTCGGATATCTGCAGTCAAAGAGCTTTTTTTGCCTTTAGAACGAGCTAAACAAAAAGTAAACAGAAACCTTAGTCGTTGAATCAGAGTGTAAAAAAATGTGATGATAGTTTACGTGCGAGTCACGAAAGAGCGCACGCAAAATAAGGCAAATGCAAAGAATTGACTGCATAGATATGACCGCAAGTTTGTTGATCGGATCAGAGTATGGATGACTCTTGAGGGAGGTTTTCATGAGTGCGAAAAATGCATAAATCTAGAAATAAATTTTAACGAGATGAGTTAAAAGTCTCAACAGGTCGAAAATGTGATTCATGGCATTTGAGTGGCTTCGCTTGCGGTAAAGCCGACTGTGCCTTCATCTAGATCTACAACTCTATGGACGGCGCTTATGATGCATAATGAAATCATAGAGGAAGAAGAGGAAGACAGCGACGTTGGAGTATATAATTCAGCATTCGAAACTTTTCTTTTTGGGTAATCGTTGTTTTCTCTTCAAATTGCGAATCTCTTACAGCCTTCGTATAGCGTTTTTTGATGTTTGAATTTGAGGATATTCGAATATCGCCAAGCAAAGAATAATAAAATGCCCTTTATGACGAAAAGATCATAAAGTTTGCATCAGCAATCTCCAATAGATGTCATGATGCACGTCACTGTGTTTCATTTACACCGATTCTTTGTCTTAACTTGATGCATTCTCGAAAAATAATTTAACGTGTTTTTTGATGTCTGAATTTGAGGGTATTCGAATATCGCCACTGAAATAATTGCACTCGAAATTTCAGTTCAACTTTCGTGAGATACAGTGTGATCCTCGTACAACTATCAGATTTCTCACTGAAGGCAATATAACAATCAAGGATCAACAGCGGATCGAATCTCTATGCCCTCATGTAACGCACAAGAAACATTCAAATTATAATCAACCTGAACAATGTAAAGCATTGTCACATTAAGTTTAATGACGGATTGCTTGATGGAAGTGATGCCGGTGGTATGACCACAAAAAAACGTTTCAATCTTTATAAACAAAAATTCGCATCAATTTGGAATGAAATAACTGCTCGAATTTATGCACCCTTATTCAGAACATTTGAGCCATTGTGCAATTAGCATAGATGAGCCTATTGTTTTCATCGTATTTGACTATTCAAGTTTCCTCAATAGTTTTAACATTTCATTTTCACACTTTCTACAAATTTATATAATGAACATCATGGCTATTTCATTATTTCTGATAATGTGGAGAAGACTTGAGAAAATGGATCATTTACTGCGAAAAAAACGCTCGTTGATTTATGTGCGGCGGAAGGGGAGGGGGGGGGGGGAAGGAGGGGAGGGCGCTGGGGGAGAATGGAGGAGGGGGTACTGAGTGCTGAAACGAACGACATCACGATGTATTGCAATCGATTCGTTTATCTCTATAAAAATTCAAACCATTCATGGTAATTCGACACTCGATGTCTGCTTACATGCTATAACTGTAATGATTTCTTCTGAACGCCATAATTGGTAAGGCCATAATTAAAGTAATAAAAAATGCTTTCCAACGTGAAATAGTTGCTATCGATGTTGAATAAGTAGACGTATAAGCTTGAAACGAATGCCATTTATAATTGAATGAAACTTTGATCGAGTAATTAAAAACAAGTAGTCGCCTAACGAATGTCAAAGTAGTTTCTTATTGAATAAGAGTCGATATGNCCGATACGTTGAAACCATTTCCATGAACTGAAAATCCATAATAAAGAGTTTAGAGCAAAATATTGGATGGTCATTTTCTTGGAATTTCTCAATGAAATCGTTCGTGTGGATAAATCTTTTTATGATATTCAATGCATCGAAGTGCGACTAATCTATCGATAATCAGCGTTCGAAAGCATGACGAATGTTTTCACCACAATAATTCGTAATCTCAATAGTTATGATCGCAATGTCTTTGCCTTTTATTAGGATCGTTAACAAAAACGATATAAAAAATCAAATAAAATTTATGCCGATAGAAAATTAAATCGGCAAATGACTTTACGATCGATGTTGATGGATTGTGTGCTGCATTCGAATTGATGAATATGAGCATTACTAGACGCAATATTCAATACTGATGTCTTTCTTGAAGACATCTATTCGTAGTTGTATCATCTATCATATCGATATTCATATTTTCAGTGAGTCAAAAATTATTCTACTTACTTCCATACTTAATTATTTAATCCTTGCTCGTTCCCGAACTTCCTTAAGGCCAGCGTTTGCGGAATATCTCATCAATCTTGATCGATCGACGGTTTCTTTCGTCGTTAATCCAATCTTTTCCATAGCCTGTTTGATGGAATCGATCCATCGCCTCTTTGATCCCCCGCAAGGTCGTCGACCAAGAGGGTTATCGAATTATGGAATACATAAAAGAAATTTGAAGAAATAAGAAGGCAAGGACGAATGAAAATATTGGCATTTCTTTTATTATCATATTAAATACTTTCGAATGAAGAATAGAAAATGGTAATTTGATTGTATGCCGTTTGATTAGTAAGGCTTCAGAGAGGTTTATTTACATTCATGTAACGATCAATACAAATAATATTACTAATATAAATATGTATCATACAATTCCACAGAATTATGCTTCTTCTAGAGACAGAGAGCGATTAATAACTCTAATGTTTTGAGAAAAAAATTCCACAATATATTTGCAAATTCAAACTTTTAAAAATCAATTCAATTTGAAATAATAATCCTAAATTTAGTTTCAGTTTATTTTCAACTTAAATCTCAAATAGATTCGATTCGCTAATTGCAATTTAATTCGAAACAATTCATTAAAAAAACCACAAATGCAATCACAAAAAACATGAAATTTACGCTTTTCTATTCATTCATAAAAAAGTTTTATGAAATTCCGTTCGGTTAATCGTTCGCTTTTCAATTTTCATTCATTTTGAGAATAATATAAGGAAATGTGACAATTTATCGACGATCATATTTGTTGGCGATCCAATCGTTGCAATACGGATTGCTTCATCATTGCTTTGTGGGGAAAACGCTTTCTTCTGAATCGTTTTTAGCTTTCTTCGATTGTTTTTGAAGAAGGGGAGGGAGGGTGGAGGGAGGGGGGGGGGGGATGAGAGGAAACCATCTTTGCTCAATTCAACCACTTTTAAATTTAACGAATCCTGTGAAGGAGAAAACTACTGAAATGATAATTCCTCGCAAAGTATCACTATTATTTCTTCCACTGTTTCAAGGTTCCTATATTCAAATTCCTTAGGTATTGCGGTGTTTTTGCTATATCCAAAAAAAAAATTGATACAGTCATAACATGTTCTTGTTTATTTTGCAATACAGCCAGCATTCACCCCAAATGAATATCCATCTTCAAGGGGAAATATTACAACGAAATGTGGGTTCGCTCTTACTTAGAAGAAAAATTCAAAGAAATTGAAATTGCCATCAGAGATAATAATATCTTTTCCACCAAGCAATGGATTAAGCATGTGCATTTATTACTCTGTCTTATGAGAATATTATGGCGGATTTTGTTGCGATTACATATCAGTCATGTGTTTCAATGTGTTCGAATGTGAAGGATATCCTGGAGTTGCTCGTTAATTGGATTTCTGCTACGATAAATTAGTGGTAAACTTTGTTTCGTAGAAATTATTTATGACTTTTGCTTGCATTTCGACAAATTAGAAAGGGAATAATTATACGATAAGGCATTGCATTTGTTGTTTCTCAGAGATCCGGATCATGCACAACTCTACGATGAAAAATTAGCTTCCGATCTCAAGCGATAGTCGACATAGCAATGTCGTCTCACTCGACGGTGATGGTGAACAATCGGCCCATTTGATTTCGACTGTTCGTTGAACTGGTAAAGCGTCATCTGCATTCTTAATTTTTTGAAGATATCGTCGTTTCAAAAGAGAAATTAGGGAATAGATATCAAGTTCCGTGATCGCCATTTTCCGTCCTGTAAATATGCTATCGAAGCTGAAAGCACTAACGCTATTGCTCGCCATCTAAGGAGCAGTATGAAGGCCACAACGATCTTCTTGCCAACCAGTTCTGCAATTAAGAGGAACACTGGTGAATGCTGACGTTGAGTTGCACGTTGGACCTTCCGAATAGAGTGCAGACGCTAATTGAGTAATTATTTCATGACATCACTTCATATCCATCAAGGAAGTCGTTCGATGATTTAATATCTGGAATAGCGGGAACAACTCCATTATATATTCTATAATTTCGTGGGAAGCATCCATCTTTTGCCACATGACCTATTCTTTGATATTACTGACTAAAAAGTGATTTCGGGAAAATCAGAATCAACCACTTCCCTCTTCTGGAAGAAGGAAACAGCTCATCGGCATTCCAGAAAACAATAACCCTTCGTGCGGAGACTGTGCAGATAATAAGTGCGAAGAAACGACACAAGAAATAAATAATCACGTGTTGATGACACGTTTCCGAATTCCCCATTGAGGTTCGTTGATTTCGCAGATCATCTCTATCAGAGGTGGGCGTACTTGTTCGGTTTATTTTGAATCACGTATCGACTACGATTCGTTGCACAGATTCATTCTGCAACAGCTTTCTTTTCTTGCCGTTTGCGGATGGACCTGCTTCACTTGCTGTTATTGCTAACTATTCAAAGTAGACATTAGCGTGCATATGTGCGCACACGGATTGCGAGTGACTCAATCAATTATTGCAAACGGAAACGTCCGAGTTCGAGTAAAGCTTGTGGTACAAAAGCGTAAACTAGCTTCATTCATTTGGCTCCAGCATTTCTTTAGCTCAGGCCAAAAACCGTCACAAAATGTTTAATAAGCCCAGACGTTAAATAAAAATCCGCTGGAACGATTTATATTTTGGCAAATAGTAGTATGAAACGGAGAAAAAACTGACGTGGCCGCGGGAATGCAAGTGGCTTAACCATCATCCGGAGCATGGCTCAACCATGCTTGTCTCTTGGATGTGGCGATTTGCTTTTTTCGAACTCGATCACTCGAAGGTCAGCAGCATATGCCTATCTTCGCTATTTCAGTTTGTTGAGCTCTCCAACTTGGCACTGCCGCGTTTTCCCACTCGTCATGGACGTTGCATCTGCCCTTCAAACGTTGCCTCGGCCATATTTTCCCATGTGTCGCTGAATTATGGTGGGGCATTAGCAGTGTTTCGCACCCTTACCTGTAAGTCTTTTCGCGTTATGTTTCATATCGTCATTGCAGCATCTTACAGTTCATATAACAAGTGCTTGTGTTATAATTCCCAAAGCGTTTATGTGCTGCGAGCATTAATTTTCTAATGCAAAACGGACGTTTTTTTCTGCATTGAATTGATGATAGGATAGGTTCTACACTTCATTTCCAGTATATTATATCACAAATAAGGACGTCACAAAGCTTCACACAAGAAAATCCACACTTTCATAAATATTTAAATCGGCCATAGTTTTTTTTTCGTTCAAAGAAGGGTCGAAAAATTTATTTATTTATTTATTTATTTATTTATTTATTTATTTCATGTCTCAAGGTGGGAAAACATACAAAAGTATGTAAGCATGAATAGGAAGAAGAAGAGGACGTTAGCAAAGCAGCTTTAAGGGGTCAATTTCTTCTCGTTACAGTGAAGTTGTTTTTGCCTCTACAGTCCAGACGCTTCGTTTCGAATGAGGGGATAGTAGACGTACTATGCTAATTTACTTTGATGAAACTTATGCATAGAGCAATGATTTCAGCGTTAGGTAGTACGAAAAGGAAGGGTGGCAAGCAGTTAGCTGTACTATCAAGGATTGATGAATACTTTGGTGCATTAAATGAAGCGATATTCTTCGATGCTTTCATATAAAATAAAGGAGTAAGGCAGGGATCAAAATATCCTTACTATACTATGGTATCCCCATCATATCGCTTAGAGCAGTTTTTATTTTATGCGACAATCCTATTGGTATGTGATTTTGCAGATTCGCCAGTAAATATGTTAATATGGAACAAGTAGTTGTTGAACAGCTGCTAGTGGGTTATTCAAAAGAATCGACAACGAATAAGGACTACTTTGCGGCATCCGGTTCGGTGACACTCATCGTTGATGGCTCCCGCAAGATACTCGTCGATTGTGGTAATCCGTGGAATGGTGAGACACTGTTAAGTGGTAAGCAAATAATTGCTTATTAATTGCAATTTACAGAAGCAATCGAGATGGATTGAGGGTTAGACGAGAGAAGCGGAATATTTATAGCGTTGATAGATGCAAATTGCAGTGAAACCCAAAGAAATTGAAAGAATTTTATTCGTCCTTATAGGGATGATGCCTAGTGCATCGTTCCTTCTTCGTCTCATTATTACGTATACAACTGAGCAATTTTTCTGCATATTTTATTTCGTGATTTGGCTGCCATTTCTATAGGAATAATATCCTCACTAATATTTTCATTAAACAGTTTCGATTAATTCTCTTCATCCTTCATATGCAAAAATTAGCAGTCAGAACGTTTCCTATGGATATGATGATCATTTTGGCTTTTGCTCAGATTGGCTCAGAGGACTATTTTTCCGATTGTTTACTATTTAAGATGCACGGGGGAAAAATTCAGTTTTGTTATGCATCCGCATAAGCGGCAAACCTTTACGCTACTTCGGTGGTGTATCCCACCTGTCCGAGCATCGCGTTTACCCTTCAGCTGCGGTGACCTCTATATTATCGGTTTTCATGAGGAAATATATCTTTGAATGGAACTATAAAGTCTACCAATCGGTACGTTTAGCACTTCGAGAGCACTCGTTATCGGCGAATGAAGTGACCGATGTAATCATAACACATGGTCATAGCGATCATTGTGGCAATCTATGTTTATTCAAAGCTGCCAACATTTATATGGATCACGACTTGGCTAGACCATCTTCAGAGTATACCTCTTTTGAAGTAATGTATTTATTTATTGCTTTGA
>JAARMF010002319.1:3134-17833 GCA_022844705.1 Toxascaris leonina
TATATATATATATATATATATATATATTGTTGTTTATATGTATCGTTAACTTGCTCTGTGAAATCGCAATGGTTTTAAACTTTTTCTTTCATAATTTGTAAGGGTCGTAATTTTGATGACTATGAGGAAAGATTTAGTAAGTGCGGCATGATTGATATTAACGTGGATATGGCTTTTGGCTATCGTCATTCTGATGTTATGCCGTCTCTGTCTGCAAAAATTGTACGCGATAGAGATGGGGCAGATGCACGCGGATCGTTTTATGTTGTAAAGATGGCCGTTGCACATATTCTGAGAAGGAAGATGCAAAGAGTTACATCTTTGAAACAAAAGCTCGAGAAGGAAACATTGCGGCTATGGAGGTGAATTGCAGGAGGGTTGAACTTTGATAATTTTCTGCTACTGTATGATACAACTGGTCGCAGATGATGGTTTTGAAGAAGCGCATCTGTGTTGAGGTGCTGTGCTGCAGTATAGCATTTATATAGTACAGGAGACTCCTGCTTTACAACTTTCTAGGAGGCTGGAATTTTTGGTAACTATTAGACGTATCGGCTTTTTCGACTAGCTCCACTGTTCTTGAAATCTTGTCCCATTAGCATGTCAAGAGAGAGTTGTGCAGCGTTGTAAGCGGAGGTTGAGGTGTATTCGCGGTTGGCGCATTTGCGTTCGTTGTTCATCGCTCCATCTTCTGCACAGTCCACGTACAACTCGTACGCAAGGTCGGATAGGATTCCCACATGTTTTTGGAGCCATCGATTCGCCAAGATTTTCATAAAATGTTTTGTGCAGCTGAGTAAATTGTGAGAGCGCCCTTCCCACGTGTTCGAGTAACTGGAGTACTCTATGTAAGCTGTAACTTTCGATATTTACCCTAAGATTTTCAGACTGGGAGTGTGTGACCTTTAAAAGCGATCATCCATGGTCAGCCTTTCTGTTCACAGTCAGCTCACATCTTTTTACATGGGCAGTTATTACACCGCACTTAACCGCTACTGAAATAGGTTTCATTCGGTCATTTTGAATGCATACGCGCATAATACGTTCACATAAACGTATAGTCATGCCTTTTTGTCCGTTCATCCGATGCGCCAACCTATGCATAAAACCCTATCTTATTTTGATGTAATTCCAGTTTTGGTGCAGACTGCATTTGAGGGAAATTTTTTTTGTTTTGAGCTTATGGTGCTTGTAGTGTAAGGCCGGTATATGGTGCTCGATATCCTCCATTGACGAGCCACGAGGATTCCCGAAATGGCGTGCTTCGATCGGAAGAAGCGGTGGCGGTCTCAAGTGCAGCTCAACTTGGCTCTAAGTTCAAGAAATACGAGGACAGGTCTGCGTAAGTCTGCCTCTTTATGCACTTTTGCAGACTCGCATTCGCGAAGCGCATTATGGCGAAACCATGTCTGTGCAAATAGGTGCTTAACCGCTTCCGTAATTCGCGTTTGCAAGCAATCGAAGCTGGAGTTACATAATTTTGCGGGCGTACCTGTGCTGAAATTCGGGCTAGTCCAGCAATTTCAAATGAGGTTTGGAAAGGAAAACAAATGGAGTTCGGCACTTGAAAACATCAAAGAAATCTACGTGCATGCAACAAAATATGTGTGACCTGACTTTGATCGTATTGATTTGTTCAACCCACCATCCCATTGAAGTGTTTTATAGAACGAACCATTATTTCCAGCGACAAATAATATGTGTGCGGAATGAAAAATCTTTGCGGTTGAGGAGCTAAACGAGAGCGCTGATCAGAAGGAAAGAAACAGATATACGGCTGAAATCGGTGACCGTCGTATAAGCTATGTGCTGTATGTAGATAACGAAAAGTCAATTTCCAATTTGATTCAGATATTTACAAAGTTCGATGTGTCAATGGGAACTGTTATTTTGAGTAAGGCGTTTCGTTCCCTTTGCAAAAATCTCAGAAAATCGGCATTAAGAATTAGTGATCTTACAATGTTCTGTCTCTACCTGTATGTTAGAGAAGATTCACGACATCTGATCAGCTGTTTTGCAAAGAACTTGCAATTTCTTAATTAACTGATTATTCTTAGTTTTTCCGAGAGAACAACCGTTATTAAAATTGAATTGAGGAGGAATTGTGGATTGCTGGAGAAGTCTGTCAAATAATATCGTTTAAAAAATTAAAAGGAGTTTAGTATGAGCTTTGGCTCCGTCGTGCTGTGTTGAAAGTAAATGGTTTTTTGATGAAGATTTTTGAAAATCGTTCACATAAACAAACCTTGTGGTTCGTTGCTTGTGGCATAAAGCGGCAACTGAATATGGTTAATGTTGCAGCGTTTCGGATGCGTGGGAGACATCAGTAACCGTGGATGCACTGGTAGCATCAACAAGTGCCGCAAAGGTACTTGAACGACACGCAGCGATGACCGCGCGTGATCTAATAATGCCCCCGGTCAATCCCACACCTTCCAAGAATAGCAAAATGCACGCTATGCAGCGTCTGGCTATTCAGAAAGGTTTCTTCTTACTCATCTTTCGATTCAATTCTTCCGCTTTAAAATCCGGCCCTTAAATGTTCTTGGTTCGTCGTATTTTTCGTGATTCCTTTCCTACGTAAGATTCTTTAGTGAACTTATTTTCCTCCAAAGGGTATTAACAATTGTGGCAATTGTTTAAGTTTAACACCCTTCTTTTTTTGCCCGGATAAGAAGGCAGAGAAATTTCGCATGTTTTATACTTGTTAAAGTTCCCCAGAAATGCATCTTTTACATTTCTGGTCACTCGCTGTTTGTTTTATAATGTCATATCTTCTCTAAGAAGTGAGCGATGCGCGAAACTGGTTGCAGATTCATGCATATTTTTCTGAAATCATCGCAGTCGTTTGCAGAGCCTATTCCCGGATCGGCAATTGCATCGCACAGTGCGGGTACCACATCAGCGGTGATAAGTGGTCTTTATCCGAGATTACCAGAGGTGAGCTCAAAATTTTGTGCAACGTCGTCGTCTTCGTCTAGGTGGTCCTTCACTCACTTCCTTTTCCTCTATGCAACTGGCTTTCAACAAAGTGATTTTGAAACTTCGAAGATAAATCTCTCTACGAGGATATGAATCTGCTCGGTTGAAGATGTGGGTTTAAATTCGTAATCGTGTTTTATTCGGCTCCGTCATCAGTGTGACCGTCCCTGAGTCCACTAGCGTAGGTATGTGCCTGCTATGGGCGAAATGAAACTTCCCGTTTTCTGACAGATTTCAGCTTTCCGAATATGCAATTCCGACTCCGGAAGATCATCACCAAAGACCCGAGCTTTATTAGAAGGGAGACTGTTTAGACAAAGAGCAGAGTAGGCTTTTTTTCTTTTTTCAATATGTGTTTAGTTGATTGCAGCAGAAACTGCTGAGATACGTTTTCTTTTCATGTTGTATGTGGGCGTTCGGGTAGTTTCACCTAGCGAACGGTTCTTCAAACTTGGAAGTTATAAAATACATGTAGAAAGACGGCTGTTTCAGGCAGCTATCGTTCCATATAATGAAGAGAAACAGCCAGTCGCGTTTTATGCAAAAGTGGGCTTAGCGCACTTGACTCCGCTGTGCCTAGAGCACTTTTAAACGGAGCGAAAAATTTCCAAAAACAATTCTTCAATCACACCAACTAATCAGAACTAGCAGACAAAAACTGCCGTTATTAATGAGAAGTATCAGGAAAGATGAAAGAAGAAAATGTGTCCCAATTTTTTTTTCTGCGTTCACACGATCTGTTCCGAATTGCTGTGCGGGTTTAATCGTCGTGAAGCAAGAGAAACATCTACTGCTTGAGATATTCTGGTTAAATTCTTCACGTCAGGTATTCTTTACGAATGTGTAAATAAGTTTGAGTCTGACGTGTTCCATTCAGCACCGATGTTTTCTTCTCGTTTGCACGAAGTCAAAGGGTGTTTGCATGTGTAAGCATATGCTCATGTATCTATAGCTGTGTCTTATTAGGTATCGGCCGAACATCGCGTGGTCAGCGTATCAGATTCTTCGAAATTGGCGGCAGCAGTGAAAGGCAGGTCTTTGAGAATTGCGTCTGGATTTGGCTTTTGCCTCCACTCATCTCGTTTCTGTTCACATTTTCAAACGACCTTGAGCCCTGAAACCACATAGCAAGCTTTATTTCCTGCATCGTTGGCTGGAATCGTTAACTAGCAGCCAGCGGCGATGGAATTTCCTAGACTATCGGTCCCAAGTTGGTTTCACTCGAAATGGAATAATGCATGGAAAGTGCAGCGGTCCTGGGATATTTCTCTCTCCCGAAGAAATGAATCACTTCCGATGGATTATTTAAACTGCTTTTTCAAGATTTAATGTCACTAGGTGCTTTTCCGCATCACATGCATTTCAAAAAGGAAGGGGCTTGGTAATTGATTGTTTTAATTCTCTCGGCGAGGTTTTAGTGGTGATTTATGAGGTATTTGAGTGAATGAAAGCTGAGGAGAGCAAAGGACGCTTTATCATAGGATTACTAGGTCACTGCTGTCGTAGAGTGATGATGTCGATGTTTTAAACGCGTACAAAGAGGCATGAGGATCCTTGCGAAAAATGCCGGAGGGTCGTTCCAACTGACTGTGAGCATGCCTCTTCGACGACGTTTACCACTGAGGCGCTTCTTTTCAATTGGAGTAAGGAAGATGAATAGTATTCTTGGAAGTGAAGCTTGTAGGTCGTGATCGCGATCAGAGCCGCTTCGATCGTCTGCGCGCACAGCTTGGGTTCTTATCAGGGTCAAATGACGATTATTCGCATCCACCTCAGAACGTCAGCATCGATTTAGAGTTGCTCAGGAAGAATTGTTGGATGGGTATACCTCACATTATGCGTCCCACAATTTGGAGGATTCTCTCTGTTAGTTCCCTCTTTCTGTTGCTTGTTTTCGCCTGGTAGTAAAAGCACACTGCAGAGGATCTGTTTATGCATCGCGCTTTCTGCATTTTTCAAATCAAGGGCCACAGTATCCGTTCGACGAAATGTACAATGGAGGTGTTCGCGCATATTTGGCATGCTTGATGCAGAGGTCTTCTCACTACCTGCTTCGTTTCGTGGTTCTTCTAGCTGTTACACTTCTGAAATTCTCGGATTCGATTCTAGATGAACTGTTCTGTCGAAAGGCAAATTGAAGGTTTGGAGTTGGCCTTTGACACTGTTTTATTGAATAATTTGATTGAGAAATGTTTATTAGCGTGCCCTACCTCTGGCTTGCTGTGTGAATTTAAAAAGAACTTTGATATCTTGCAACCGCAAGCTGTCGAGGTTAAGAAAGGGGGAGAGTAAATGGTTCTGAGCGTTTTGCACAGAACCTCACTTAGAGAGGCTGCCGACAATTTAGCATCCGGTGACTTCTGCTAAAGTTTAATAATGGTTGCGATGATCATAAAATCGCGCAGAAAGAAATTGAGGGCCTCATTTAGACGTTACAGCATGCTCACATTTTTAAAACGTTATTAGAAACGTCTGCTGCAATTTTTTTGTTATTGTACTAGTGGGCATGAGAATTTTCGAGTGTATTTCATGAAGGATTCACATCAGTAAGCTAAGACAGACTCCACTCTTCGAGTTTCACCGAAGTTCAGCTGCTTATAAATCCGGTCGTTATTTAGCAAAAAGAAAAGGTTGGGTGTGAGAGGTGTGGCGGCGAGAGATTTCGCTAACTGCGTCAAACAACGATTTTTGGAGGGACATTTGTTCACTGGCTGCTGTTTATGTACTTGCGTGTTGTTGAATCCACATTTGTGCGAGTTTCGAATACTTAAACATGCATTATTTTTGCCATATAGAACGCCTCTGTTTGTTCATCATTATGCTTGTTTTTCAGATATGCTTCTGGGCATTTTCACATAACTCTTCTAGTTTTTTGTCTCTTTCAACATAGCCGTTTTCCGGCTCGTTCCGTTCATATATTAGCAGAAGGGCGTAGGGTTTTCCGTAGACTTATTTTCGTCGTCAGCCTTTACTTAAGAATGAGCAGTATGAAGTGGACCTTAGATCTTTCCGGAAGTTGAAATACTAAAGAATGATCGTTAATGTCACCAAGAAATTAGTTCGCATATCCGTTGTCCGTCCATTTACTTCGTTTAGCTGAATTATGTAGGGCTATTTGCCGACGAATTTTGAGCGCCGAGAAGTGACGCTCGCTCGAAAGAGGCAAGAATATTGGCATTATGTGGAACAGTATTTTTACACTCGTTTTGAAGAACAGCATCAAGATACATATAGACAGGTGAGTCATTCCTATGCTGTTTTGTGCTTTTTATGATTATTACTGAAAAAGTAACGTCACTCGTTGACGGACACTCCAATTGAGTTGACGAAATCTGAGGTGGGATGTTGTTGATGTAAGGGGTAGGTTCTGACCAATAGGGAGCCCCATTTCATTTTTAAAATTTCATTGGTGTTGCATATTGCTTTTCTGTTGCAATTTGGAATTCTTTTTGCGAAAGCCATCACGTGAGGATAGAGCTGGAACTGTTGGTCTCCCCACAGATTAGTCTTTCGGATTTATGCGTTCAATTTCCATATTTGACTCAGTACTTGAAGACGTAGCTTATGGATTTAAGCGATACCCACGAGTAGGTTTCGATTTGTTAAGATCTTTGTTCATTCTTTTTTCTTATGAATGTTGAGAGTAGAAACAAATCTACGTTTTCGTCAAATCAACGTGTGCGAATAATGGCTAGGTTTTTTGATCTACGACCCACCTCGATTCTCTGCATAGCCAGTATTTGGAGATGGCGGAAGGGGTATCGCGGCATATTTACTATTGGTTGTCTTGAATACCTTATTCAGTGTTCCTTATTGCTTGCAGTAACATGTCAGCTAGAGTCGCCGTTCATTTCGTGGATGATTTTTTTGTATTTTAGATTCACATAGATATTCCTCGAATGTGCCCACTGATACCTCTTTTTCAACAAAAAATTGTTCAAGAGGTATGTTCTGAATTCTCAGTTTATATTATCGTTTATTTTGCCTCTTTATTTGATTTGAAAAGGAAAAAAGAGGTTCCGAAAGAACGACAGCGACGGTTTATAATATTCTGTATGGAGTCCAGCTATAAAATGTTAGTGTTGTAAAGCACTGAAAGATTTGTTTTCGACTATTGAAATTGCAGCGGAAATTGCTGATTCCGTTTATGCCGATTTTTTAAAACAGCTATGCCTTTACTAGTGCTGTAGGTCCCGTTTTCTTCAATTTCTTCCTGGAACATGCGCGCCCACTGTGAATAGCATTGGCTAACGCTTTAATATGACTAAATTTCAAAACCTCATTACATTGAGTAAGGTAGAATTGTTTTCCACTTCTTATTGAACATAAATTAATTTTCACACATCTGTGTGGTACAAACCTCTCTTCTTATCTGTAAATGCATGCCTTTTTGGTTGTGCCACAATTTCAGCATTGCGGATGACGTAATTCTGGGGACTTGTAAACGATTAAATGATTTCTCCCTTGCTTCCCTCCCTCCCCACCCCCCCCCCCCCTCGCCCCACGCCCACACGCTCAATCCATTCCATTAAGGCTAATGCGAGCAAGAACCCAATGGAGTGGATTTTTCTGTCGATAGGCATATAGGCTAATTCGAAGAAAACAATGTGTAAAGGCGGAATTTTCATGACGTTAAGCGCAATTTTCATTAAGGTGAAGAAACAAATTCTGTTGGAAACCTTTCCAACTCTGATTTCTTCAGATGCCAAAGAACAAATATGGTTGAATGAACGGATGAATATTCGTGGCCTTTTTTTAAAATTTGTTCCAGCTTGATTCGGATTTAAAGTAATTTTATATTCGGACAGAAGACAATTTTAAATATAGACGTGCTTTTCTCATGGGCAGAAATTTTTTAAATTAAGTCACGAGGGAACAGAGTGTTCCATTGTTTCTAATTTCTTAATGCAGCTGAACTCATCCGATACGATTGGTCATAGAACATTTCCAGCTTTCTGGCCGTTGTGAAAAGTCACTCCATATTCGCGAATATGGATCTTGCCAGATGAACTGAACCAAGTTCTTGTTTTTCGTGATCTATGCGATTCGTTGAAAGGAAGGATATTTACGCTTTTAGAAGATGGCACTGCTATCAGAAATAATTGGATGTCGATAGCAAAGCGTTTTCTTGCAGATATTTTGGCATCGGTGTTTTCATACGGATCTATTTGTAGAATTATGCAGTCGACGTACAGACTTAGAAGATGATAAGATTTAAAACGCATAAGCTCGAGAAAACATACCATCTTGCGAAATTCTTTTTTTTATCTTGGTGCGTACGTTACCTCACAATCGCGAGGGCATTGCATCTCGTTCTGCAGATCTTCGAGCGTGTTCTTTATATCTGGGCCATAAGGCATCCGGCTAGTGGATATGTGCAGGGTATAAACGACCTCGTGACACCGTTCTTTGTTGTTTTTCTTTCCGAGTTCATCTCCGACGGTTATTTATTGTTTCCTCCAATTTTCATTTTTATTTTTATTTTTGTGATTGGTGATGTCGGTTTAACAGTACTAGAAAGTGTTCGTCTTGCAAAGTTGAAAGCTAATTAAGGAAGACAATTGTGGTGGTGGCGTGTAGTTGCATTAATGGTGTAGCCTCGAACTCATCGATCAACAAAAACAATTTTGCAAGTAGAAGCGTTTAAAAGCTTCGCTCTCCGAGGAAGTCTTGATTTGTTGCAGTTAAATCTGTGCACAGCAACAAGGGATCACAAATTTTCTTTTGGGTTGCTGTAGTAGATGGCCACAGTAATTATTGACTGAAGAGTATGTGACTGAATCTGCCACTCAGGGGCAACCGTATTCTTGAAGTGAATACTATTTGTATGAGTGAAGCGTTGACGCTTCTTTCGCTGCTTATCTATATAGAAATTTGAGTAGTTTGACTTGTGTAATAAATTTTGAACAATGAAGACGTTGAAGCTGTTGTTGCGTGTGAGAGTTGCACTTTTTAAGATGTCATTTATAAGCTTTTACTTCTATCCGCTGTCCTCCCTCGAACAAACCCAACACTTTGAGAGAGAAAGAAGAGATCGAGGTGGGAGGGGGGATGGGAGAGAAGATGCGAAGGATCGGGTTTCAACCCACGTGAACTCGAGGGAGTTGTTAATAATCGATGGCAAAACACATCGAGTTTTAATCATATTTTTAAGCTCAGATACAAAGACACGCTGTTTAGTGTGATATCGTTATTCGTCGAATGCTCCGTTTGTGTTCATCAACAAGGCGTGAATGCGAAATCTTGAAGTAGTTGGTGGTACAGGCTTAACCCGATCATGTTGATTCATGAAGAAGGGAATGCTAATGTTTGAGTGTTTTCATGTTTGCTGTTCCTTGTTCAGCACGATGTTCCTCTATGTTTGAATGGATCCTTCATATGATGAACAGAAATGGTACGTTGCAAAAGCTTGCAGATGCTGAAGTTGGTACGTTTAGCGTCGAGCAGTTGCCACAAGAGCAGCTTGACATTGTGGAGGCAGATAGCTTTTGGTGTGTAAGCACGTTGCTTGATACCATCCAAGACAACTATACGTTCGCACAGCCAGGCATCCAACGCAAGATTCTTCAACTGCGCCATCTGATGAGTCGTGTTGACAGTTAGTTCGCTCTTTTATTTACTTTTTTTAGAGGCTTCATATGAGCATCGTTTATTTTCTCTCCAAAGCGATGGTTCGTTCATTCAAATTAAATAAAGGACTTTAACGGGATGATTGTAATTTGAGATGAATGTGGCTGGGCGTTGTCTTGCTGCTTCATGCGGTTCTCAGCGAAATTGTTCATTCTTCAGGTGTTTCGAACGCGAACGTATTGCTTCAGTCGTTTCATGCATTTCTGGTGCATATATATGACAATAAGAATCGCGCTTTTGAATTGATATGTTGTAAAAACATGTGGGGAATAAGCTTACAGTATTCGAGCCTACGTTTTATATGTTTACAAATAAAGTGTAGATATGATGCGATGCTTCTAGTCATTTTAGAGCAGCTTCACCAACACTTAGAATCACACGGTGTGGAATATCTTCAATTTGCGTTTCGTTGGATGAACAATCTCCTTATGAGGGAAATTCCATTGAGGGCCACAATTCGACTTTGGGATACTTATTTGGTTTGTTGTTTGTTGATTTCCAACCGTGCGTTATTGTTGTTTCTATGACCAAAGCGCTTAATTTCTTTAAGATGATTTTCAAAATTGCGATTTCATTTACTACAGATTCAGGGATTCTTAACGGTTTCTTGGCTAATTTGGTTTTGGCTTGTTGAGTGTACCGTTCTCTCTGTACAACGGTTTTTAGGAGTGTTCGATTGAGAAGTGCCCGTTTACTTTAATTTCTTCTAGTTACAAAGATACGAAGACAGCTGTAGTTTCATCGATTCCCATATCGATGCAGCTGACAACCACACATGGCTGTTGTGACCAGATTTTTAGAACGCCTGGTGGTCAGCCTTCTGGTGATCCGTTGGGAAATCAGCCGAGGGTCGAACCTGGGTCTCTTCGCTTGACAGGCGAAGGTTTTACCACTGAGCTATTTCAGTCATCGCCAGAAACAAAATAGTCATTTAAAGCGTCAGGTGTGTTTATTAGAGTTTCTAGAGTGAGCGAAATGGCTTCTGTCAATTTCACGGCTATGTATGCGCTGCGTTTCTAAGGATGTGGTCGAAACAACTTCAAGCTGAGAAAGACTTTCAGGTAATGTTCTGTTTGCTATTGATACGTTTCATTCTGTCAACGCTGTTTTGGCATTCAACTTGCACTGGGAATAAACAAGTATTGCGGAAGTAATCTGGTGCATGGAAGTTGTTTTCGTTAACGTCATTTATGTTGGGGGCTAACTGCGTTGTTATCTTGCGATCTTCAAGTGGATTGATTTTTCAGTTAGATGTGCTTTTTGGTTGGTTTATATACGTTGCGTGGTATCATTTGTTCTGGTGCAGTTGAGATGTGGTGGATTTGATGTAATGGAATCGGCGCCCTTAAATAATCAGCAGTTATGTTGGAGAGCGCATCGTTGTGCACCTTTCCGATAACAACTGCTGCTTTTGTCACGGAAGTGTGTCAATGCTGTTTCGAATCTATGTTTAGGATGATTGATTTTTATGTACGATGCCATCTGCAGTTAAGTTCGAAGAAACGTTCACAAAAAGTCGATAAAAAATTGTCCCACTTACAAAAACGAATCAAATGGATTGGTGTGAAAGATTGAAAATGTGCTTGCAGGGCATCATGCTGTTGTTGCAAAATCTGCCTACCCACAGTTGGGGCGATCAGCAAATATGTGAGCTAACTGCTGATGCGTACTCGTTGATGTCGGTATTCGAGGGTGCAAAGAACCATCTGATCGACGATGCATCGGCGCCATAGGTTCTTGTTCAACCGATCATTCGTGCCTTTTTGTATACCGTTGCTAGCACTGAGATATTCCCATTTTGCATAAAATCATTTTTGGTCATGGTGCCGTCTACTAACAGTTTTAGGCCGACTTTCTAAACTATATGATGTGGATATGTTGTGTCATTATGATGAACACACGTTGAGGTAACAGAATAGGTGTTAACAAGCTTGTGACATGTTACTTGTGACACATTTGTTTTTGTTCGTTCTGTGATTTTTTAAAATTCTTGCTGAGTTCTTTTGCCACATTCGTATTTTGTTTCAACTTTCAATTTTGTTTAGACGATTATTAAAGATGCGTTTTGCTCATGTGCTATTTGAAGGTGGAAGTAGTGATCGCAGTAAATTTAAAGGAAATGATCGACACTCCTTTTTCACACCTCAGCTGAATTGCGTTTGTTGGATGTGTTGGAGCGGTCGGCAATCGTTCTGCTTTCCGTTTTCATTCTCAGTCGTCCCCACGCTCGATATGCTTTTATAAAATCGCTGCTTGCTTTTAAATGTTTCTTCGACGAGGTTTACATGTGGATAAGTGAATGATGGTTCCTGATGAGGACTTGATGAATGCTGGGCAAAGGTAAATGAGAAGACTGCTTTTGATGGAATCGGCTTGTTTCTGATGTCGAAGATTCGTACAAGCAAACGTATTGTCTTCTGAGCCCCGGCAGTTGCTTTTATTTGAACTTCTTCGGCGCTATAACTTTCTGATATGCGTTTTCAGGATGCGTTCTGTACGCACCAGCAGCACTGAGGACGCATTGATACCACCAGCAGTTCAGAGATATTAGTTAGTAGAGGGGTGAGCATGACTTCTTTGCTGCTTTCTGTTTCGCGCATCGATATTTTCAAGTAGATTTCTTGTCGTAGTATTATCGTTGTACAAACTAAATAGTAACCGGAAGTTTTCTTGCTATATCAATGCCGTAGTTTGCAACATGGTTAAAATCATCTGCACACAGTGCTTCAAAAATTTGTATATTTTTTATTTGCTCAGTTAGGGTGTTTACACGGTTTCGAGCAGATGTTCTTCCATTCTTTGTCAGTTTTTCTATCGCTGATGAATTTCGACTCGGGAATATGTCTTTATAGATATATTTGATGTGCATGATGTTTTAATTGGGTAAATTTCTCATGCAGTTATAAATTGGCTATTATCCTTCACAAGCGTCGCATTTCACTGCCGTTCGCCTTTTTATTCCGCTACAAATTTTGTTCATTTTATGGTTCTCTGAAGCTAATTTACTTCAATGATGAGAATGTACAGTGTTTTTTATTGCTATAAAAAGTGTGAGGAAATGTTTGAATGAGATTTATCTGCTTGGAAATGCAAATGAAACTCGTTGCGGATCTGTTTGAAAACAGTTGACGGATGTATGCATCCGTCAGTTAAGACGTCGACGCTAGTAGGGCTTTTTGATATTTGTGCATCTCACACTTTTCTATACCATAAGTAATGCGTGCAGCGTTTTAATCTTTATTGTGTAGTGCTCTAATCACTATTTGTTCAGCAACGTAACTCTTTATCCGGTGCCTTGACTTCTCTATGGCAACGCACGTTGGTGTTTTTTTTCCTACTGGCAGAGGGTCTTTCCTGACAGTGTGGCAAGTGCTTCATTAGAGAAGTGCAGGTTCGTGTTGGCTAGCTGAGCGTTGGCTTAGGCCTGTTCGTAGACAGGTACTCTGTGAGATTGCTGCGAAGTTGGAGCACTGCTGACTTTTCATTTTATCGATTAAATAAGGGAACATTTGATATGTACATGGCAACGAATTGATTCGTCGTTGCCTCTTCTTTATATTTTCTTGACCCTGAGAATGTGGAAAAGCACCATCTAATGAATTGGACATTGTAAGGAGTTCAAGAAAGCACAATGCATTCGCCACCTATTGAAAGCAGAGGTGATTACCTTCGTCCTCAACGGTGTATTGCCTGTGGGATGAGTAGGTCTGCGATGTAATATATTTATTTGACAGAATATATTTTGATGTTTTTTAGGGGTGCATGGGACCTCGTTTTTCAAACAGACCCTAAAGTGAGCGTTTATTTAGCAGTATTCCCGTAAGGACATTTGGTTTGCATCGCGTATGTCAGAGCGATGCGAGCTGGATGGACACTTTATTTGTGTGTCGACTGTATACCTTCCGCTTGTACTGTCTCATGGCTACGACTCGTTGCTGCATCTACACAGAGTATTGAACGTTATTCCTCCCTTTAGTTTTTTCGGTTTGGAATAAACACTCTCGTGAAGGCTTGTATATGTCTCGTCCAAGCTCACAGCGCAATTCAACGATTTTTTAAGGTGAGTTCGACTCATTGGATGCTATGTGGAAGGTACATGGGATAACTGTGAGGATTCTGGTTTAGCAGTGGATGCAGTCACTTGCGCCATAAATGACCTTTATCGAAATGAATCCTCTACGGATGTTTTGGCCCAAATCAACCCCAGTCGAAGTAAGGGCCCTCAGCGGCGGGTAAATCGTTGTTACTCAATTCACTTGCTCCAAAGATTTCGGTAGGAATTGACGGCCCAATTAGAACATGGTTTTTCCTGAGGGAGGAAGTGTGGGAGGTATGGAGTGCCATATATCTAACGATTGCAACATTATGGAACAGTAAGCAAGATGGTGAAGGCTAACATTAAACATCCCAAAGAAAAAATGAGGTCATAAAGAAGCGGAGGGAATGCTGGACTCATTCACAATTTAAATGTTTTTCATAAGTGGATAGGTTAGCGTAGCGCCTTAAATAATATAAGCTTACGCAGTTTCGCATATGCGAGTCGCATTGCTGTGAATTGATCTTCCTGCGTGCACTTGTACGTATGCAGGTCTCCTGAATATCTTCGCTCTGAAAACATAGAAGTTAAGGTTGTAGAAGTGATGGTAGTAATCAACGCCACAGTAAGATCTCGCGCTTTACAAATTCCAACTGATTCATAGACCCACAGGAATATTTATTCAAAGTTCAGTTGACGATGCTTTGATCTAACAAGGAACACCCAGTCGAAGTGTTGCAAGCGCTGAAATGCGCCTACAGTTACTTTGACCGGTCGGGTCACATTCTAAATTATTCGGGTAGGACTTTGCAACCGCTCATATGTGAAAAGCGCGTTTACCATACTTTTTACGAGACCACTTATTGACGACAGTGGAATGGGTTATGATAAGATAAATAGTCGCATGTCAGCTGTAAACGTAAGAGGACGGGGACTCACCTGGTACAGAGGAAGAGAGGGCGAATCGGGCGATCGGCGATGGATGGGTGGGCGCTGGCGGAAGAAATAGTCGACGGTTGAATTCCGATTGAGGTGGGGGGGGGGGGGGGGG
>JAARMF010002320.1:6950-24707 GCA_022844705.1 Toxascaris leonina
TAAAAACATTAAGATTGACCAAGTAAATGGGTATAGAGGGTTGGCAAATGCCCCTTCTTCTAACAAGAATAACCCAGCAATGTTTGTTAAGAAGATTGATGTAAAGATACATATCGCAAGCGGTGTTAAACCACGATAGTTTTTATCTCCAACAACATCTCGGGTAAAATTAGAAAAATAATCCATCATCATTTCCCCAAGCATTAATAATCTACCTTTTGGTTTTAATGGATCTGCTTTTTTGAAGATAATACCAAATCCAATCATTACCGCACTTAGTAATAAAAATCCACCAACAATGGCAATCATTTTTTTATGAGTTATCATCATATCTAACATTTGATTAACATTCACGATTTTCCTCTCTAATTAGCATTAATATTTTTTTGTATAATAAAAGACGCGAAACAATAATGTAAATACTAAAACCACTAAATAACCATAAACTTTTCACAACAAAAAGGATAATCGCAATTGCAATTAAATATGCAGTAATGTTGATTAAAGAATTGGATTTTAAATATTTTCCTTCTTCAATCATTTTAAGATCCTTGGCTTGCAATACAGCTGAGAGAATTAATGCTACCAATATTCCTAAAAATAATTGCATAAGATTATATTGCTTGATTACCCCACATATGATAATCGCAAAAAGAATAATGATCAATAGTATAAAATTAAATTTTGATTTTAGTCTCAACGCACTCCTCAAAATTATACATAGGTATTATATCACATTCAATTTACAATTATAAAAAAAAAGNCGACACGTATTGGAGAAGATACTAAAAATGGTATTATTAACCAAGCTCGTGATGATGCTAAAAATATTGTAGATCAAGCACATCGTGAAGTTGAAGCGAATCGACAAAATGTGGAAAATGAAATCATGGCCAATGTTTATGATTATGTATCTTTAGTCGCTAAAAAATATGTTAGTGATAACTTAGATAAAGATAAAGAACAATCATTAATTAGTGCTGCGGTTGAAAAGGTAAGTCATGAATAATACCTATGCACAAATTTTGTTTGATGTTGTTAACGATAAAGATGAATGTGCTTATAGTTTATTATTAGTCAAAGAAATCTTTGATGAACAAGTTATGAAGTTTTTCACAGCGCAAGTGATAAGCAAAGAGGAGAAAAAAGCGTTAATTGAAGAAATGACGATTTTAACGCCAAGTGTAATTAATTTTTTAAAAGTATTGATAGATGATAAACAAATTGGTAAAATTCATCAAATTATAGATGATTACCGTGATATTTATTTAGTACACAACCAAGTGATGCCTATTAATATTACAGTAGCTCACCAATTAGATAATAATGTATTTAATAATTTAGTCAAATCATTATCTGATAAACTAAATAAAAATATTGTAATCAATACAATCATTGATCCAAGTGTTATTGGAGGAATTAAAATTAATTATACAGATAAAGTTGTGGATAACACAATTTTACATCAATTACAACAGTTAGAAAAATCAATTAGAAAAGGGGTATTATAATGTCAATTACTGCAAAAGAAATTTCTGAAATTTTAAAGAAAAAAATTGAAAATTATGATGCTAAACTTGAACTAGATGAAGTTGGTGAAGTTGTTTCTGATGGTGATGGGATTGCTGTATGTTGTGGATTAAACCAAGCCTTCTATGGTGAGAAAGTAATATTCGAATCAGGTGTAGAAGGAATGGTGTTAAACCTAGAAGAAGATAAAGTTGGGGTTGTATTATTTGATGGAATTGATCAAGTGCACGCCGGAATGAGTGTTAAACGTACTCACGAAGTAATGGATATTTGTGTAGGTGATGAATTATTAGGTCGTGTAATTAATCCATTAGGTCAACCTTTAGATGGAAAAGGTGAAATTAATACTGGCAAAAGAAATCCAGTTGAAAAAATTGCACCTGGAGTAATGACACGTAAAAGTGTAGATCGTACTCTTGAAACTGGTATCTTAGCAATTGATAGCGTTGTGCCAATTGGTAAAGGGCAACGTGAGTTAATCATTGGAGATCGTAAAACAGGTAAAACGCAAATTGCCATTGATACAATTTTAAACCAAAAAGGTAAAAATGTAAATTGTATTTATGTAGCAATTGGGCAAAAACAATCAACTATAGCTAATATTGTTCGTATTTTACAAGAGCAAGGTGCAATGGAATATACAACAATTGTGTTAGCTAGTGCAAGTGATTTGGCACCATTACAATATTTAGCTCCATATGCAGGGGTAAGTATTGGAGAAGAATGGATGGCGCAAGGGAAAGATGTGTTAATTGTTTATGATGATTTATCTAAACATGCCGCAGCTTACCGTACACTATCTTTATTATTAAAACGTCCACCAGGTCGTGAAGCATATCCAGGGGATGTATTCTACTTACACTCTCGTTTATTAGAACGTGCTGCACAATTAAATGAGGATTTAGGAAATGGAAGTATTACTGCTCTTCCAATTATTGAAACACAAGCTGGTGATATTTCTGCATATATTCCAACTAACGTTATTTCAATTACAGATGGGCAATTATTTTTAACTACTGAGTTATTTAATTCTGGGCAACGTCCTGCCATTGATCCAGGATTATCTGTATCACGTGTAGGTGGGGCTGCACAAAAACAAATTATTAAAAAATTAAGTGGTGGTATCAAATTATCATTAGCACAATATCGTGAACTTGAAGCATTTACTAAGTTTGGTTCTGATTTAGATGAAAACACTGCTAAAATAATTGCTCACGGTAAACGTTTAATGGAGTGTTTACGTCAAAATGCAAATTCTCCATATTCAGTAGCAGAAGAAGCAAGTTTATTATTTGCTGTTACTAAAAACTATTTGAAAGATGTAAATATTGAAAAAATTGATAAATTTAAATCTGATTTATTTAATCAATTAAATAACTTTGAAGCTGATTTAGCAAATAAAATGAATATAGAAGCTAAATTAACAGATGATGTTCAAGATGGTTTAAAACGTTTAGTTGAAACTGTTTTAGAACAAAACGATTATGAGTAATTTAATTCAGACTAAAGAAAGATTAAATTCGACTAAATCGACTCAAAAAGTTATTAAAGCTATGGAGTTAGTTGCTTCATCTAAAATCAAAAAAGCTAAAGAGAAAGCATTAAATAATAAAGATTATTTTGAACAAGTAACAGGGATTATGCAAAGCATTTATTCTTTTGAAGATATGTTTTCGTATATGAACTTAGATGAATGTGAAGATAATACATTAATTATTGGTATTACTTCTGATATGGGATTGTGTGGAGCTTATAATAACAATGTTATTAAGAAAGTAACACAATTAATTGCGGAAAACGATAATCCATTAGTGGTTATGGCTGGTAATAAAGGGGTTAATAAATTTAACTTTGAAGGTATTAGCATGCATAAAGCAATTAGTGATATTTCTCGTATCGAAGATTTTAGTTTAGCAAAAGATTTAGCTGAAGAAATAATTAATTTATATAGTAGCAAACGAGTAAATAAAGTTTTAGTGGTATATACTAAATTTATTAACCCAATTGTGCAACAAGTTGAGGTAATAGATTTATTTTCGCTTGAACAAATAGAAAAAGATAGTTTATATAACTATGATCTAGAAGTAGATGGAGATAAAAAACAAATTTTTAATTCGTTATTTATCCAATATATTTATAGTGTTAGTTATTATGCTGTTTTAAATTCAATTGCCAGTGAGTATGCATCTCGTCGTAATTCAATGGATGCTGCTAATAATAACTCATTAGAGTTAATTGAACATTTAAATTTAGAGATGAACCGTATTCGTCAAGCCATGATTACACAAGAAATTGCTGAAATTATTGGTGGTGCTGAAGCATTAAATAAGGAGTAAAATGGAAAGAGTAAATGGAAAAGTACAACAAGTATTAGGTCCAGTTATTGACATGTCATTTGACAATGGCTTTGTACCTAATATTAAGAGTGCCGTTAAATTTGACATAAACGGAACTACACAAGTTGCCGAAGTTGCTCTTCACTTAGGTGAAGGATTAGTACGATGTGTTGCTATGGGTGCAACAGAAGGTATTGCTCGTGGTTTAGACGTTTATACTGAAAATACACCAATTATGGCACCGGTTGGTGATAAAGTTTTAGGACGTATGTTCAATGTAACAGGTCAACCAATTGATGGGAAAGATGGTCAATTTGATTTATTTGAACCAATTCATAAAGAAGCACCTGCTTTTGATGATTTAAGTCAAGAACAAGAAATTTTAGAAACAGGAATCAAAGTTATTGATTTAATAGCCCCATTTTTAAAAGGTGGGAAAATTGGTTTATTCGGAGGAGCTGGAGTTGGTAAAACTGTAGTTATCCAAGAGTTAATTACCAATATTGCAACACAACACGGGGGATACTCTGTATTTGCCGGAGTAGGAGAACGAACTCGTGAAGGTAACGATTTATATCACGAAATGGCTGATAGTGGCGTTTTAAGTAAAACTGCCTTAGTCTTTGGACAAATGAACGAACCGCCAGGAGCACGTATGCGTGTTGCCTTAACTGGTTTAACAATGGCTGAATATTTCCGTGATGTTAACCACCAAGACGTATTATTATTTATCGATAACATTTTCCGTTTTACCCAAGCAGGAGCAGAGGTATCAGCATTATTAGGACGTATTCCATCTGCCGTAGGTTACCAACCTACTTTACAAACAGAAATGGGAGATTTACAAGAACGTATTACATCAACTAAATCAGGATCAATTACATCGGTACAAGCAGTATATGTACCTGCAGATGACTTAACTGACCCGGCACCAGCTAATACATTTGCCCACTTAGATGCACAAATCGTATTAAGCCGTGATTTAGCTAGTTTAGGAATTTATCCTGCAATCGACCCATTAGAGTCTTCAAGTGTAATTCAAAATCCTGATGTTGTAGGTGAAGAACACTTTAAAGTTGCTCAAGAAGTAATTTTAACATTACAACGTTTTAAAGAATTACAAGATATTATTGCAATCTTAGGGATGGATGAACTTAGTGAAGAAGATAAATTATTAGTAGATCGTGCGCGTAAAGTTCGTGCCTTCTTATCTCAACCGTTCCACGTAGCTGAAGCGTTTAATGGTATTCCAGGAATCTATGTTAAACGTGAAGATACAATTAAAGGATTTAGAGCAATCTTAGATGGTAAATATGACCATTTACCAGAACAAGCCTTCTTATTCGTTGGTACAATTGAAGATGCAATTAAAAAAGCTGAGGAAATAAATGCTTAAGGTTACAATCGCTAGCCCTAAAGGTATTTTATTAGAAACTGAAACTGAAGTAGTTATAGCTAAAACTATTAATGGTGAAGTTTCTTTCTACCCTAATCATCTTCCGTATTTATCAACAATCGATAATGGCTATGTAAAAGTAAATAATCAAACTTATGAAATTGACAATGGAAGTATCTTATTAGATGAAAACAATAATGTAACTATTTTAATTAATAGTGAAAAATAGAACCGCTAGGTTCTATTTTTTTTTGTTATAATAGGATAAAGGAGCATATGCAAAAACGTGTATTAAATCTACAGCAACAACAAGCTGTTGATGCGAATAGTTTAGATATTATAGTCTCAGCTGGGGCTGGAAGTGGTAAAACAGAGGTTTTACGCCAACGAATTGCTAGATTAATTAAAGATGGTCTAACTTTAGACCAAATTTTAGTTATAACTTTTACAGTAGCTAGTGCTCAGGAAATGAAAGAACGAATTGCGAAAATTGAGGGTGTTAGTCAACAAGATCTAGATCGAGCTTATATTAATACCTTTGATGCTTTCTTTTTAGACTTTGTTAAACGTTTTGGTTATCTAATTGGCATTGATAATAATATAACCATAATTGATAATAACATTTTAAACTATCAAATAATTAAAAGTATTAATGAGTTAGTCGAGAATGAGTATCAAAACGAGCAAACAATTGATTTTATTGCTCGCTATTTTGCAGCTGACCGCCAAAATTTTATTAAATCAATGGTCAATTTATATAGTAGTGTTGTTAATCAAATTGATATCAATGAATTAAACGAAAACACTATAAATCGATATATAAAAGACAATCTTGAACAATATTACCAATTGGTAAAAGACCAGTTAACAACAATAATAAATAAAACTAGTAATAATGATGAGTTAGAATTGCAAATTAACGAGTTACTTACCAAATCTGCACTAATTGACTTTTGTCAAGCTTTTAGTCACGTCAACTTTAAAAAATTTAAAAAATTAATTAAAAATAGTGTAATTGATCATGATCAACAAGCAGTTGATCTTGCTAAAAGTTTATATGATACATTCTTAACTGATAATCCTACTAGTAGTAAAAATCGAATAGATGCGGATACCATTGCTAAAGAAGAAGCAATCTATCGTAAAGATTGTTTATTCTTAATTGATTTTATTAAAGCGATTGATGACCAAGTGAAAAATAAAAAAATGAGTTTAAATCGTTTCACTTATACAGACATTATGTTGATGGTCAAAACAATATTAACTTTGAATAATCAAGATGTTAGCTTATTTTGTAATCAATTTAAAGAAATAATGATTGATGAGTATCAAGATACCAATTTATTACAAAATCAAATTATTGATTTGCTACGAAAACTCAATCCAGATGCACGATTATTTACAGTAGGAGATGCCAAACAAGCAATTTATCGCTTCCGTAATGCTTCACCAACTTTTTTTAATCAACGAATTATTGATTGTGAAAAAGCCGATAATGGTGAAGTAATATATTTATCTACTAATTACCGTTCTGGTGAGCATATTGTTAATAGTATTAATACATTATTTAATGAATTTATGACCCTAAATAAAGGCCAAGTAGATTTTAAAGCTAATCATCAACTTGAGTATGCTGAGCATAATCAAGGTGTAGGTAGCAAAATTAAATACTTTCAATATGAAGAGGATTATATTAAAGATATTTTGCAAGATCCATATTTGGCTGATGCTAAACTGGCATATGAATCGTATTTAATTTTAACTGATATCAAAGCCAAAATGAATCAAGGTGCCAAAGCAAACGAATTTTGTATTTTGTCTCGTGGTAAAACAAAATTTTTATATTTAGAACGTTTTGCCCGCCAATTAGATATTCCAATTAGCGTGCAAAAAGATGAGTCGGTTGTTGATAATCCACTTTGGGATTGTATCTATGATATTTTATGTTGTTATAGTAAAAAGAATTATAAATTCCATTTATATTCCCTATTACATAGTTTTTTATATGGTTGTGAGGATAATGATTTGTATAAAATTTTCACATTAGCTAACGAAGAATTTTATCAACAAGAATTGGTGAAAATGGTCGAAGACAAAATAGATACTTTAAAACAAATAGAACACACCCACGGTGCACGTTATATGTTTAAACAAATCTTTAATGTCTTCCCATTTAAAGAACGTTTAAAAACCATAGCCCAAGACAATAATATTAAATTAATTCTTGAAAATATATTTAATTTAATTAATAGTTTTAGTGACCATTTGTTATCAATAAAAGAAATAGTTACAATCATTGAGACTTTAAAAGACAATGATTTATTGAATTTATATTATGAATTACCATTAGACCATAGTAGCGTCAATGCCATGACAATTCATAAATCCAAAGGTTTAGAGTTTAAATATGTTTATATGATGGCATTAAGTACTAAAGGTAATAATGCTACAGATTCATTTAACTTTGATCCAAAAATAGGTTTTAAATTTAAACCAATTGTTGAAGAGCAAAGCAATGGAAAATATATTCAACTTCCTAGTGTGATTGAAGAAAATTATAAAGCAATAAATAAGCTGCAAGATATGCATGAATTAATAAGAATTATCTATGTTGCGATTACCAGAAGTAAAGAAGAATGTATCTTGTTATGTAGTGATAAATCAAGAAGTGATTATACAGATTACGAATTAAAACCTTATTTATATTTATTGGATACTTATCAATTTAAAAATGAGCATATTGAGGAATGTAGTGAAACGATTCTCCAATTAAATAAAAACATGTTTTCTAATCAAACTACTGAGATTAAAGTAGATGTAGTCGATAATCCTACACAAGATGTTCACTCTTATCAACATCATCGCGCAAGTCGCAATGATGTTAATTTAAAAGATCAACATGTTGATGATAATATGCGAACAGGAGATTATTATCACCGTTATTTATCAACTATTGATTATACTAACCTCCAACCAATAGGTGTTAAAGAAATAGATCATGTTATCAATAATATGCAAAAGCAGTCTTTGTTTAATAACGTGGACAATTATTATCAAGAAGTAGAGTTTTATGATAATGAAGCAGGAATCCATGGGTTTGTTGATCTGATACTAGAAAAAGAAGATGGGTTATATATTATTGACTATAAACTAAATGAAATAGACAAAGAATTCTATGATAAACAACTAAATACATATCGTAATTATGTAAGTAAAATTACAAACAAACCGGTTAAATGTTACCTTTATTCTTTAACCAAAGATATCCAAAAAGAGGTAATAGATAAAGGGTAAAACGGTTGACATGGCCCTTATCGTTTGATATAATAGGGGTGTAATTATGAAAGGATGAAGATGAATTTTTTACAAGATGAAAAATTACTAACAGGTTTAGAACACTTCTCTGAAAGTATCTGGCTTGTTGCAATTTGGTTCATTATTGCATTAGGTGCATATTTTGTTGGTAAAACATTATTTTCGCTTAAAAATAAAATTTCTGAGCCAAGCAAATTAAACTTCGCTAACTTTGTTGGTCCAGCTTCAATTGCCTTAGGGGCAATGATTGGAACTGGAGCAATTGTTGGTGTAATTGGTGCAATCAACAAATATGTGGGTGCTACCAATGGTGACTATGCTTTAGTTTACTTTGAATCGATCGCTGGATGGGCATTCTTAGTAGCTATTATATTAGTACCTATTAGTTACTGTGAGCCATTAGTGGCAAAAGTAATGAAATCAAAACCACGTCAATATATTTCTAAATATATTGGAAAAATTCCTAGCGGTGTATACGGTGTATGTTTCGTAACATTAGCTGTATTTGGATTTGGTGGATTCCAATTTAGTGGGATTGATTCTGTAGGAATGTTTGTTACTCAAGAATTTATGGGTATGGAACCTTTAAGTAAAGCTATGCAATTCTTAATTTTCGTAGTACCTGTATTCTTAGTTGTTGCAGCATTAGTATTAAGTAAAAAACATGAAGTATTTATGAATGCTATGACATTTATGATCGGTAGTGCTGTTGTTTTATACTTTATTTTCTTCGGAATTTTCTTATTTAAAACAGGATCATACATTCCAACATTCTTTGAAAACTTAGTTAAAGGGATGTCTCAACCAGTTACAATGGGAATTGGTATTCCATTAGGGATCGTATTAGGGGCACAAAAAGTAATTCAAACAGCAGAAACTGGATTAGGAGCATTAGCAATGGCTGTGCAAGAAAACGATTCTAAACCACGTGAAGCTGGTATGATTGCTTTATTCCCAACAGTAATTACAGTAATCGTGTCAATTTTTGTAACATCTTACATTGTGTCTTATGGTTATAATCTCGATATCTTTACATTACCAGATCCAGATGCTTCTAGTCGTCTAGCTAGTTTCTTCCGTACAGCTGGTAATGTAGTACCTACATTTGGACCAATCGTATTATGTATCTTTACAGTATTCTCAGCATTGACTACTATTTTAGGTTCTTTCTATTACTTAGGTAAATTATTCCCAGGTAATGAAAATAGAAATATTGCTATTTACTTATTCTTAATCTTATTAGCAGGTACATTAGCAGTATTTGGTGCTACATTGGTATTTGAGGCAGTAGACTTATTGTTATTAGTATTAATTTTATTAAATTTAATAGCATTATCTATTTTTGCTGCAAAAGGTTATAAAGAATATGTTAAGAAAAAATAATTGATGTAAAAAGGATCGCAAGATCCTTTTTTTATATTCTATTTTATCTAATATTCTATGCTATAATATAATGGAAAGGATATTTGTGTTAAAGACAATCGATTATCAAGAATATTATCAATTAATGGTAGATAATGATCAACTTAATTTTTTGAAAACAAAAGAATATGCGCAAGCTCGAGAACAGATGGGATGGGCAACTAAAATTTTAGGGTGTTTTGATAATGATACTTTAATTGGTGCATGTATTTTGCATGCTAAAAAGTTACCCAAAATTAATAGTTATTTGTTTTATATTCCACGTGGAATTGTGGTTGATTATCATAACGATGAGCACTTAGAGCTATTTACTAAAGATTTATATCAATACGGAAAAGAAAACCGTGCTTATAGCATAAGAATTGATCCAGAGATCCCGGCTTATATTGATGGTGAGCTAAATCCTTTAATTAAGAAATTAAAAAGTTTAGGTTATAAACACCTAGGTTTAGCTAATAATTTTGAAGGAACACAACCTCGTTGTACAATCATTAATGATTTTACTAATAAAACTTATGAAGAAGTTTATAGTAATTATGAAAAGCGTTGTCAGAAACATATCACAAATGCTTTGCACAATGGGATTACTATTGTCAAAAGTAGCGTTGATGATTTAGATGACTTCATGGAAATCATGAATGATACTGCTACCCGTGGTGGTTATATTACAAGAAGCCGTGAGTATTTTGAAATATTGTTAGATGCTTATCAAGATAAGATGAAAATGTATTTTGCATACTTTGATCCAAGTAAGATTGATTTAGCGTCAATGAAAAATGATCTTAACCAATTGCATGAACAAATTAAAAGAAATGAAATAGCTCAAAGTGAAGAAGGTGTTACTAAAAAAGGGTTAAAAAAATTAAAAGCTGATAATATAGCCCTTCATCAAGCACTAGATAAACAACAAAAAAATTATAATTTAGTAAGTGATATAGTTACTAACTATCCTCAAGGAATTAAATTAGCAACCGCCTTATATGTGGAATATGAAACTAAAGCATGGTATTGGTTTGGTGGAAGTCGTACGATGTATCGTGAACTAAATCCAGTCTTTGCTATGTTTGATCAATATATTCAAGATATTATGAATAAAAATATTACTTATTTTGATTTCTTAGGAATCAGTGGTAATATTAATGATCCAAATGACCCCAATTATGGTTTATATCAATTTAAAAAAAGCTTTGGCGGGGATGTAGTTGAATTTATCGGTGAATTTGATTTAGTGATTAATAAACCAATCTATAAAGTTGCAACTAGATTGCTTACTATGGCTCAAAGCAGTAAAAAGAATCCACTATTAGAAAAGTTATTAAAAGTAGTAAATAAGCATTAAAATAAGCTTAATTTTGTTATAATATAGTATAGTTAAGGAGTATTATGATTACAGTAAATGATATTAAAAATGGATTAACAATTAAATATAATAATACATTATATTTAGTATTAGAATTTCAACATGTAAAACCAGGAAAAGGTAGTGCGTTTGTACGTACAAAAATGCGTAACTTAGAAACGGGAGCTATTCAAGATATTACATTTAGTAATACTAGTGAAAAAATTGAAAAAGCACATATTGATAAAAAAGATATGCAATACTTATATAATGAAGGCGAAACATACTACTTCATGGATATGGAAACATTTGACCAAATGGAAATTAACAAATCAATTTTAGAACATTCATTAAAATTTTTAGTAGAAAATATGAATGTGCAAGTTGTATTAAATGAAGGTCGTATTTTAGATGTAGTGTTACCGGAAAAAGTTAGTTTTGAAGTAATTGAAGCTGAACCTGCTATTAAAGGTGATACTAAGAGTGGTGGGGATAAATTAGCTAAAATCGAAACAGGTTATGAATTACGTGTACCGTTATTTATCGAAGCTGGAGAAAGAATCGTAGTTAACACTACTACAGGTGATTACGTAAGCCGCGAAAAATAAGGAGTAACATGGTTTTAATTGGGAGAACTGATAGAGGACGAATTTTTGTCAAAGAATTCGAAATAGAAAAAATCGTTTATTTATTTGTAAATGAATTTTACCCACAATTTAAATGTTATGCAGTGGATTATACTGATAGTATCCTAAATATATATATTCATAATAAAACATTGCCATATTTTGAAATTGAACAATTCCAAAACGAAGTTCAAACTTATTTCCAAGATAAGATGGGAATTTATTTTAAACTGATCAATGTTAATGTAAGATAATGAGTGTAAAANTACGGCTAGACATATCAGCTATTGCTGTATATAAAACATCAGTTGATGAGTTAATGGCTGTTTCACAACTATCTTGAATCACGCTAATGGTAAAACCTGCTCCCATTACAGCAGCTGATGTAGCTGGATCTATACCAAATAAACTACAAGCTATTGGAATAAGCAATAAAGAACCACCCGCAACACCACTACTACCACAAGCACTAATTGTCGCTATTACACTTAAAATTATTGCTGTTGGGAAACTTACTTGTAAGCCTAGTGAGTGAGCAGCTGCTAATGTCAGAATTGTAATTGTAATTGCTGCCCCTCCCATATTAATCGTAGCTCCTAATGGGATTGAAACAGAATACATATCAGGATCTAAATTTAACTCTTCACATAATTCTAAGTTGACTGGAATATTTGCAGCACTACTTCGAGTAAAGAATGCTGTTACTCCACTCGTTTTTAAAGTTTTAAAAATAAGTGGGAAAGGATTTTTTCTAATCATCAAAAATGTTATTAAAGGGTTAACAATAAACACCATAACTGCCATTGTTAATAATAATACTCCAATTAAGTTTAAATAGCTCATCAATCCTTGAGCACCAAATTCACTAACTGTTTTAAATACTATTCCTAAAATTCCAAATGGTGCGAAATTGATAATCCATTTTACTAACGAAGTAATCCCATTAGTAACATCTTCTAATACTAATTTAGTTGCTTGATTTGCTTTGTGTAAAGCTATCCCTAATAGCACTCCCCAGAATAATACTGATAAGAAGTTACCATCAACTAACGCTTGAATCGGATTAGCAACTATGGAAATTAAAACATTATTAATTACACTATATAAATCACCATTATTAGTAGGAGCTTCTACCATTGTTGCTAATGGAATATTTACCGGAAATATAAAACTTATAATCACTGCACAAAAAGCAGCAATAAAAGATCCTAGTAAATATAACAAAATCACTTTTTTAAGCCCTTTTACATTTTCTTGCTTTCGATTACAAATTGATGTAACTACTAAAAACAACACTAAAACCGGTGCTATTCCTTTTAATGCTTGAATAAATAAATCACCTAAAATGGCAATAAACTTTAAATTAAGGATTCCACTTTTATGCAAAAGTCCTAAACCAATCCCAATAATTAAACCAATAATCATTTTTACTACAAGATTAGTTTCTAAATATTTGTTAACTATTTTCATCTTCTTCCTTATCATTGGTACTTCTGATATATTTAATCGCATCAATATAACTATCTATTCCTTGTCCCATATACACTTGATCTACACCTAGTGCGGTAATTGATTTGTTGCGAAAGTCTTCTCGTTTAGTAATATCTGTCATATGGACTTCGACTTTCGTAACATCTAATAAATTAAGAGCATCTAAAATACTAATTGAATAATGAGTATAACCACCTGGATTGACAATAACTCCACCCACTTCTTCATTATAGATTACACTTTGAATAGCATCAATAATACGTCCTTCACTATTAGCTTGAAACCATATAATGTTTTGATCAAAATCATCTACTTTTTCCATTAATTGTTGGTAACTATATTGATTTGGATAAATATTTTCACGATGATCTAAACAATTAATGTTTGGTCCATTGATAATTAAGATTTTATTGCCACGCATTCTCTTCGCTCACTTTCTCATGTTCTTCTAAAGTTTTTGAGTAAATAATTTCTCCCGTATCTTGTTTAGCAAAGAAGTATAAATAATCATTATCTTCTGGATCACTAACCGCTTCTAAACAACTTCTTGATACCATTGCAATTGGCCCTGGTGTTAACCCCGTTACTTTATATGTATTATAAGGAGAATCAATTTCTAAATCAGCATAAGTAACAATTTCTTTATGTTCTTGCATTGCGTATAAAACGGTAATATCACTTCCTAATGGCATGTTTTGTTCTAAACGATTAAAGAATACACCAGCTACTTTAGGTCGATCTTCTTGGTGCATTGTTTCACGCTCTACAATACTAGCTAGACTAATAAATTGATTAATACTTAAACCTTGACGAGCATAAGCTTCTTGATATGGTTGCATATTAACACCCATAGCATCTAGCATTTTAGTTGTGATTGTTTCTAAATCAAAATCAGGCACTAATGGATAAGTTGCTGGCGCAAAGTATCCTTCTAATGGATATAACACATCACTAGATAAGATATCTTCTGTTAAAAACCAATAACTTTCCATCCATTTTTTGATATTATCTTGATTATTCCAATATGTAATAATTTGATCACTAGTGTAGCGGCCACCACTTTTTTCTGCTAATTTTGTCGCTACATTAACTAAATTATCACCTTCAATTACAACTAATTTATCGCCTTGATAATTACTAGTAGGATTATTTAAAATTGTAACTATTTCTTTCGGTGTCATATTAGTTTTTAATTCATAGCAATTAGCATAAATTTTTGCGTCTTGGGCAAGAAATTCTTTATATAATGCTTTATTTGTAACATCTACTCCGCTATCAACTACTTTTTGAATTACATTCTCAACACTATCACCTTGTTCGACAGTAACATATACTAATTGAACAGGTTTGTTATTTTTTAATGCAAAATAACTACCAATTGCGCCAGATATGACTATCAGTAGTCCAACTATAATTAAAATCTTTTTATTCATCTTTTTCATGGATAAAGTCCTCTAACTCTCCAGCTTCGTTTAACACTTTAGCTACTTTATTTTCTGCATCTTTTAATAATGCATTACAATGTTTTTGTAATTCAACACCTTGTTTAAATAAATCAATGGCTTCATCTAAGTTAACATCTTCACTTTGTAATTGACTAATAATTTGTTCTAATCTATTAAATGCTTCTTCATATGTTAAATTCATGATTCTCCTCTTATTTTTTCTACTTTAGTATCAATTATTCCATCAACTGTTGTAATTGTTACTTTATCTCCTTCATTAACATCATTAATTGATTTTATTACATGATCATTACAACTAGCGACACTATATCCTCTTGATAATATCGATAATGGATTTAGGGCATCCAAGTGTTGATGGTTTTTAACGATTGCTTGTTGTTTCTCTTTTAAATTAGATGTAATTACATCTTGTAAGTTGTTATTAACAAACATTAAATGTTTTTGTTGGTTTGTAATGTTGTTGTAAAACAATTTAGCTACATTGTTAAATTGTTGACAAGTATTATCATAATTTAAACTAAAATCAATTAGGGGATTTTGCATATATTGATTTTCACTAATTGCTACTAATTTTGTTTTCATTGTTTGAATGTGTTGTTTTAAACTGTGCGCTAATTGTTTTACGTTGTTATTAATAACTTGCTGCATGTTATTAACATCAGGAGTGACATACTCAGCAGCCGCTGTTGGTGTTGCTGCTCGCATATCACTAACAAAATCAATAATTGTAAAATCTGTTTCATGTCCAACACTACTAACAATCGGAATTTTACTATTATATGTAGCCATTGCTACTTCTTCTTCATTAAAGGCCCATAAATCTTCTATACTTCCACCACCACGACCAACTATCATCACGTCAGCTAAATTATGGTCATTAACATAATTAATACTTTTAACAATTGATGGGGCTGCATTTTGTCCTTGAACAATGGTCGGCACTATGACAACATCAGCAAGCGGGTTTCGGCGTTTTATTGTTGTTAACATATCTTTTATTGCTGCTGATGTTGGAGCTGTGACCAATGCAATCCGTTGATAATAAGGTTGTAGTTGTTGTTTATGGGTTTTGTCGAATAATCCTTGTTGCTCTAATTTTTGTTTTAATTTAATAAACTCTTGTTCTAACCTTCCAATTCCATCTTCTTCCATATTAGTTACATTTATACTATAATAACCATTTTTAATATTATGATAAATGTTACCTGTAACTATTACCTGCATTCCGTCTTGGGGGAGAAAATTGAATTTTAGAGTATTATTTTTGAAACATACACAATTAACTTGGGCTTCATCATCCTTGATAGAAAAATAAAAATGACCACTACTTGTTTTGAAATTAGATACTTCACCAACAATTTTGATGTTGGTTAAGTATTTATTTTTTTCAAGTAGTGATTTTATAAATTTATTAATCGCACTTGGAGTTAAGTTAATTGTTTGATCCATCAATATCCTTACATACTTGGTCTAATACAAAATGAATGAACTTCTTACTATCATCAGTCGAATATTTTTTCGCTAATTCTAATGCTTCATTTACTACAACAGGACGTGGGGTTTGTAGATAAGTCAATTCATAGACAGCTATTCGAAGAACTGCTAAATCGACTGGATTTAGTTGTTGAATTGTCCATTTTTTTAAATGAGGTTTTATTAAACTATCAATTGTATCTATATTATAACTAACACCTTCAACATAAGTTAAAGCAAGTTTATCATTGACTTCCGGAGTTAGCGTATTAAAATTAATACTATATAAAGATTGTAAAGCGCTTTCTCGCGCTTTACTTCTACCATGTTTTACACTCATTATCTTACATTAACATTGATCAGTTTAAAATAAATTCCCATCTTATCTTGGAAATAAGTTTGAACTTCGTTTTGGAATTGTTCAATTTCAAAATATGGCAATGTTTTATTATGAATATATATATTTAGGATACTATCAGTATAATCCACTGCATAACATTTAAATTGTGGGTAAAATTCATTTACAAATAAATAAACGATTTTTTCTATTTCGAATTCTTTGACAAAAATTCGTCCTCTATCAGTTCTCCCAATTAAAACCATGTTACTCCTTATTTTTCGCGGCTTACGTAATCACCTGTAGTAGTGTTAACTACGATTCTTTCTCCAGCTTCGATAAATAACGGTACACGTAATTCATAACCTGTTTCGATTTTAGCTAATTTATCCCCACCACTCTTAGTATCACCTTTAATAGCAGGTTCAGCTTCAATTACTTCAAAACTAACTTTTTCCGGTAACACTACATCTAAAATACGACCTTCATTTAATACAACTTGCACATTCATATTTTCTACTAAAAATTTTAATGAATGTTCTAAAATTGATTTGTTAATTTCCATTTGGTCAAATGTTTCCATATCCATGAAGTAGTATGTTTCGCCTTCATTATATAAGTATTGCATATCTTTTTTATCAATATGTGCTTTTTCAATTTTTTCACTAGTATTACTAAATGTAATATCTTGAATAGCTCCCGTTTCTAAGTTACGCATTTTTGTACGTACAAACGCACTACCTTTTCCTGGTTTTACATGTTGAAATTCTAATACTAAATATAATGTATTATTATATTTAATTGTTAATCCATTTTTAATATCATTTACTGTAATCATAATACTCCTTAACTATACTATATTATAACAAAATTAAGCTTATTTTAATGCTTATTTACTACTTTTAATAACTTTTCTAATAGTGGATTCTTTTTACTGCTTTGAGCCATAGTAAGCAATCTAGTTGCAACTTTATAGATTGGTTTATTAATCACTAAATCAAATTCACCGATAAATTCAACTACATC
>JAARMF010002321.1:17935-28754 GCA_022844705.1 Toxascaris leonina
CTGGAGCTGATGCCGTAGCGCAATTGTACTGCTACAGAATAGTGGAAGCAGTTTTCTTATCAACCTCTATATATTCAGAAATAGAACTTGCTGGAATTCTGCATTTAAAGAACCCCCACCATCTTTAAAGCTCAAAAATATTACTCATTTACGGCAATCTCAGCTATATGTCAATTGTAAGTGCGGTTTGATGAAGCCGAATATGTGTGTATGAACGAATGTAGGTATTTGTATATCTGAATGTATGTCTGCCCGTTCTTCGGTAATTTCAACTCCGGAGCACTTGTGCTCAAATAATGTCACTGTCGCAAATAACAGAGTAACCAATTGTGCCTATAACCCGGATCCCACCCTAGTTCTACCCACCGCTCAACTTATAGAAGAGTTAGACAAATTTAAATGAGCAAAAAAAAAATCCGCACTTGCGCTGCCCAAGCTATTGGTACCTTCCGATTGATAAGTGATCGAGTGAAATAAACAAATGTTTTGTTGGCGTTTCGCAAGAGTTATGCGTCCGGTCAAAATTTAAATTCTTTATTGCACAATTATTATTATTTCTTGGGCATTTATGAAATCGGTCGGTCTGTTGTGTGTATTTGCAGAAGTGCATATCGAGCCAATTTCTTTGGCTCATCCCTCCACTTATTCTTCAGAACATAACATAGCAGATTAATGAAGCCGCTAATTCAATGCAGTGATTAATTGCAGCTTGCAGCTTGATTGTCCTGAGAAAATGATTCAAAGTTTCAAATTGATAGTGTTCAACTGTCGTGATATGTCTTTAAGCATATGAGGATGCTCCCCATTTTAGATGGTTTGTTTGCACGATGTGAGCTTCCATTCTGCTAAGAAAAGAAACGTTGAATAAGGCCGAGTGAATGCGTTCGCCATTTCGCGATGGAATTGAAATTTTGACAACTTCTCCGTCAGAAATACTCATTTTCGTAGAGCGTCGCTCAGTCCCTAGTGACAAGCTTCGTTGCTCGAATGTACATATCCGATAAGCAATTCCTCTAAAGTGTCGCTGTTTTCTTACTTACAAATTTTAGCTAAAAAGTGCCGAATATTTTTTCATAAACTCAAGTAAGGAATTTCTTTTGTTTCTCTTGGAATTAGAAAATTTCAAAAGTGAAGGTAGAGAGGGAAATGTTCGATAGTTTAGGCAAAGCATTCAAGGTTCAATCAGAAATTGGAAGATGAATGAGGAGAAGCCCGGAGGTGAAATAAGTGGAAAACATTACTCGAACGAAATAGCCATCGGAAAAGTTTTTCAATCCAAGACTTCTTTGATTTTATTTTCTATTTTTTAAGAACCGACGATAGCTTCTATGAGAGGCAGAAAATGATAGCAGGTGAACTTCCAAGTTTTTGCTCCGGTCTGCAGTTCTCGCCTTCTAGACCTTGGGATTCGTCACCCAGAAGGGTGGAGGCCTGCGTGTCATGTAGTGCCAAAATATACGAAAAGTGTCTCAAGAGTAGCCTCACTAAAAGATGCACAGCTACTTCGGACAAGTGTATAAAAATGGAGAACATTTCCAACTTGTTTCACTCCTCAGCCTAAACCCACATAATTTTATGGCTTCGAAGATTCTGTTTTCGCCATTAAGCGGCACTGAAGCTGGTGATACCCCCTTGCCCTTTCACTTTCCGCACTCCTAAACCTACCTGTCTTTGTACATTTCGGTTCCAAGATATAAACTAACTGACCTTCCTTGCGCGATTTTCCGATCGTGACTTATACTCCGCTTTGTGATGTTCACGCCTACGCACACTACGTGAGCGCATAGCTGTCAACAATCGTCGGACACCTGTTCCACTATGCTTTCGACGTGTCACCTTCGTTACTGCTAATAGAGGCATACGAACTTCTTCGGTGCTCGTCACATCCTCCTTCTGGGGTGTCATAATCTGAATCTTTTTCCTCAATAACTCCTACGCATGATGAAAGTTTGAAAGAATTATTCCGACAGCGGAATGTGCAGAACACTTGCCAACGGATATATACGCATGTATAAGATATACGACAATAAATAAAAATTCAAACGAGTACTGTGATTGTTTGAGGCATCTACAGAATAAAACTTATTTGCATATTTGAATTTTTTTTGCAATTTTTATATTCCTCAAATCGAGCAAACTGCTTCGCTAGTTTCAACGATAAAATTGAGCCAAAACAGCATTATGAGAAAATTTTGCTAACTGATTTCATATAATATTTAAAACTCAACGAACGCTCCGCAATTCTCGTTTTCCTATTGAGCGTTATATGGAAATAGAGTTCGCATCAACCAACTTCCGTTCAGAAATTTTCGCATTCTTTAAGCGATAATGTGCGTTGATGGCAGTATTAGAGTTGCTTTACATGATGAAGTGCAACTAACGAGCCTATTAAGCTTATCCAACGCTTTTCCTCTCTTAAATATTGTTTTTCGTTATAGAAACTATATAGTGCCTTGTTTTGCTCTGAAATTAATATAGAAATTTTGTGATAAAAGTTGTAATGAAATAGATATGATATAAATCTGGCTGTTATATGTGTTGCAAATTGAATGGGANTTGCTATATGTGTTGCAAATTGAATGCGATGCAACGAAGTGAAAAGCAAAACAATGGGGACATCGGACATATTCATATATCGGTCTTTGGTCGTTGACATGAACATATTGGCCATGCATGAACTATCCTCAAAAGGCGTGTAAAATTCGACTCGTTTAAAGAAGAGACGGTTTGGAGACAAGGTTCTCCGAAAAGAGGTAAGCCTCTTCTCCATAAGTCCTTCCCTTTAATCTATCGTTGAAACTTCCTGACGACAAAGGACACGAGCCCCAGGTTCACAGTGTGAGATGTCAATGAGCTGTAGTGAAAGAATCCGAAACAGTGTTGAAGGTTACCGGATATTGCACACTTTTTTCAGCCTAATTGCTAGTGTTAGGTGGGGACGTTTTAGACATGACCAACACATAGCATGTGTCAAACTTCTATTCTTGGTGAGTCGGGTATATCGTCGTGTCCCATTAGGGAAGTAAGGCTGTCCGAGTCAATGAATGGGAAATTTCGGATCATCTGAAGGGGTTGTTCGGAAGCATCCGGATCGGAGATTTCCGGTGATACGCAAGGCGCTGTGCTCTCTCGTTCCAATGCACTGCTCACCTCTTGCCTAAAATTTTGATCTCTTTGAAGAGAGTTTATAATACTTTGAGTATTCTTTTCATCATAAAATGTGCCTTACAATAGTTTTATTGATCTCATCATTGCTTAAATCTCTAAAAAAATTACATGAACTGAAGAAACGAAACCTCATTTTGATCTTTTCAATACATATGTCATGCATGAATAATTTCCTCTATGCATTCAACTCACTTCACTAGAGAGTATTATTAGAGAAGTCTTTTCAGAAAATTTCGCCATCTTTCCATAGTCAATAATAATCTCCCCTCTTTCTTAACGTAATGACTCCATCGTTACGTTATAGATGATAATTGAGATTAATTACTTCAAATGAGGGAAAATTATGAAAATCAATGTTAAGTTTACTACCTCGTTGCTGCGTTCGTCGAGACGGTGACGTTGTTGCCGTGATGGAAGTATTTCGATGCGGAAGGTGTTAATCCTGGTGCGACGTTATTCCTACAATGAGAATATACAATACGACGCTTTTCACTAACATTTATGTCAATATACCATCAGGTGGTAAAAAATCAACCATCACAACGCACATTGACATAAATGTATTCAATCTTATTTTGGCTATTTCAGTGAAAATAAATTCTTAGATATGTGCCATTACTTTGAAAAAAAAAATTTTATTATCAGCAATTGGTGACGTACCAAATATTTGGAAATACACATCGTGCTAATTCGCCTGATGCGTTTTTCTGTTCTTTTTTTAAAATCGACAGTTACGTGAAATTTGAATCGTACCGATGCTTTTTCCACAATTGGCTAACAAATTTGCGCAATAATTGAATGCATTTCTTTCGTCAACACTATCAACTACCAAATTATGTGCTTGAATCGTTTTCAAATGCATTCGCAAATTTGTATTTGCTTCTTAAGTGCATTATGACGAGACTTTATGCTTATGTTTGAGAGTAAATGGCACTTCCATCTTGTAGCGCCGTTTTGCGATATGAATAAATTAAAACATTGAAATTTTTCGCTTGTGATATCGATATTTAAATCAATCTATCTGCTTCTAACATTCATACGAAAATAAACATTTATTCAATCGTCCATACATTTTTAGTATAGGTCGGTTCGAATTTTATTGTACGTTAATTGGCTGATTAAAAAAAAACGCATAAGAAAGTTGATCAAAGACGATTTGCCTAAATGAAGGGTTCGATTCAAGTGTGGGTTAATAGTTTATCATTTATTGACAAATTCAGAGACTAAATGATTCAATAAGTAGAAATGCGACGGCGCATATCGTGTCGCCTTTCCTGGCACGTTTTCCCACTCATTGTACCGTTTGCTCAGTTTGGATGGGCGCATGAATGACATGAAAATTTTTTTTCAACAATTCCAGAAGGTGAAGAAATGAAGCAGAGCGATTGCCTGAGGCGATTGGTTTGCCTGATGTAATGCGCGCTTCAGTATTTTACATATGACCGCATTTGCATCATTGACATAAGTCATCATTTCAATGCTCGGTTTACATCAGCTCTTATCTCAATGGATTTAAATGAGCGGACAAATCGATTAACAATAATGCGTTTGGAATGAAGTTGGTAGAAGATGGATGAGATGATGCTCACGGAAAGATGAAATTCTGTTTACTAATAACCAATAGTGATCTGAGATGACAATAAACTAGAAATCAGCGACATTCACAGCAGTTATGATATGCAAGACTATTGAGCTACAAAAGTGATACCTATACTTTTGAAATTGAAACTTATGGCTGATAAATGTCTTTTTTCTTAAAATAGAAACTGACGAGCAAAGAATTTAGGAGCATTTCGTGCCGAACAATTTTGGGCATTGAATCCGATCCGATAAAATTACTCCCTGAGTTGGATATTATTTTGTTGTAAATTCTGACGTAGCTATACAGCCTCTTACATTCTCGTAGAATTCATTAGTATCTCACTGTTTTTCATATCCTCTGAGACAATGAACTAGAGAGAAACAACTTCACCGCATCTGTTTTTCTTCATCGTTCGTATTTCATGCCTATTCTGCCNATATAGAAGACGTTCGTATTTCATGCCTATTCTGCCATATCAAAGGGATGAAATTTATAATCCTTATAATAAAAGCTAAAATTTGAATGAATACATCTTTGAGGTGAGCCATAAATTCCAAAATTATTCAGAGGAACTTCACTAGACGAGTCGACGAAAAGAAAAATCCTCAAAAGATTTCTTCACAAGCAAGTCGATATCATTTTACCAAAAAAAAAGGTCAGTGGATGCGTCCTTCTTAGATGCATTGAATATTTTNACAAGTCGATATCATTCTACAAAAAAAAGGTCAGTGGATGCATCCTTCTTAGATGCATTGAATATTTTCTTTCATTTGCCACTGAATGTATTCTATATTTCTTTTTACATCGATGCTTTTGCAAATCTCTTCTGCAAATTTATAATGCAAAAGTCACATCTATTTGTATGTATGTGCTTATATATGTCCTTGTTTAACTGACTATTGTGCAGCTCAAATTTGAGATTACTGAAATTGCAGAAATGGAATTTAATGAATAATATCATGTAAATCATACGCTAAGATCCTGTATCATTTTAAACTTTGAAAGCAATTGTGGACATTTCAAGTTGGTCGAATTTTATATGCATTTTGAAATAGTTGGGCCACCAAAAAAATATTTTCCCCAGAAAGATTTTATTGTTTTAGCGATTGTGGGATTATTTAAAACAGGAGGGCAAGTTTAGCAGGGTTTCTACTCTTATTGTAACCTATGAGACTTGTTGGGCAGCTTGATGCCACCTAAAAACCTGTCATATCAGTGTCCTTGACAAAATTCCGCGTTTATTATCTTTCCATTCCAAAAATGAATTCAAATATTTCAGATGGAGAAGCGATGAGATTTTTCTATTTATGAGGCAGAAATAAGAGTAATTTTAAATGTTTGAGTTAATAGGAGTTTTTTGGGCAAAATTTCTTCATTTTATTTTCTTTTAATCCCTTCAAAGCGATCGATGCTCCAGCAGAGAAATTTTGTTTTTGGAGGATTTTTTGAAAAGTTCATCGACGGCCGCATGAAATGCGCTGATTTTTCTTGAGAAACCATTTAATTGATAGGATCTCGAGAGGCCCATGCATCAGTATCTGAAGAGTCGAACGAGCGAATCGCTCCTTTGGCGAGGGTCATGACTGCGATTCATTCAGTGATTGCTTTAGAGATTTAAATTCCACTGTCATCGGAGAGTGAAATAAATGATCGTATATGTTGGTCGATATATCGACAAAAAACAAATCAATCAAAAACCTTCTTCCGCTTCCTCTCAAATAATAAAAATTGGGAAAATATGCGAAATTTTGGCAAACTTCGTTGTGACTGCAAAATGTTATTTTCATGTGAAGAAGAAAAAAAAAAGCTATAGAATTTCGCATAATCGCTTTTTAGCAGTGCTCAAAAAATTTCGCTTCACAAATCGATTGCAGCAAATTCATATCTGTTTNNNAGTGAGAGCTGTGGAATTTACTGCATATAATCCGCAATATGGAAAGCAAGAACGCGGCAGACTGCCAACAAGATGGGGTTTCAACTTCTACATGGCACTGCTAGGACGCAGCGAGTTCAGGATCGAGAAAGATGAAAAAATTGCCAGCTGCATCGATGGAGACAACGACGAAATCGATGAAATCACAGCTGTTCAGTTCAATATGATCAATGTGATCAATCCACAATAAAAAATGGCCCTGAATATAATATTTTGTATCAATTCATCAAATCTAAATGAAGCTTTAGGAATTCAGTGTGCTCGAAAATTGGATTCACGCCCTTTAAATCGCTTGGATTTTGATCTCACGCCGATCAACTTACGAGAAAACGGCTCTTTTATGGAAGAAGATTCATATGAATAGTCTGTTGAAACAACTGAGAATATGAAGATGTTCTGCATATTCGTAGTCTTCGCTTTTAAATTTTGGATTGGTTCATTGAGCATGCGCAATGCAAAATTGCAGATCCTATAACTCCCTTTAGCAATCTTCTGCATTTGTTTTTTTCGGATGTTTTAGCAATGTTGGTGCGCATAGCAAGAGGTTTAGCATAAAGCCCGGAAAAAAGCATCAAACAGCTAATTATGATAAGGTCGCAAAATGAAAATTTTCTCGACGAAGATCTTTGATGAAGTTTTTGAAGATGCTAATTAAAATGAATGGATCGAAAATCAAGCTATTATCGAGTTAGCCAAAATTATGAGGATAAGCGACGAACAGTTGCCATCCCACTAACAAAACCATCAAATGTGCACATCATGCAGCAAAATTATTCCTTTTGTTGAGCTCTTTATCGGAGAAATTTCTATCACAAACTTCATGATGTGCATCAAAGCATCAAAATCGTGTAAACACTAGCCTAGCCAAGATAAAGCTGTGTAGACGTGCTCATTTTCTATCTCTGGCATAAAACAAATTTATGCAGATTTAAAAAGCTCGAATTTGCAGAATATTATCACACTGATAGGTTTTCATTTTTGAAGGTAATTTGGAGTTGTTGGAAGTGTTACCGAGAAAGTCATCAACTATAATCTGCAATTTGCTCGAATTTGTAGCGAAACTTTATGATGTGACTATATAATAGAAATGACATAATGTAGCGATAATTGAGGGCTATTCGTTTTCTCTTCTATCGATGCAGAAATGCATCATACGACACTCAAATTTGAGCAATGCTCGAAAATAGAGCACAAACTTGATTATGCCTCATAGAACGATGATGTGCTGAAATGCTAGCAAATTTCGACGCCCATCAAGCACACAATCGGTCGTCGATTCATATATGTTTATATCCCATGGGATTTGATGTTCGGTTGCAATCATGCATGTGAATTATGTTGAAATGCTACTGTACTAATATCTTGAGTATAAAAATAGTGCAACTAAGCACTTGAGCTTAAACTTGAACTTGATCTAATTTGTTTGACTATCATCAAGGAGAATATGCGCAAATTATTAAGCTCACTTTACGATCACAATATTAATCGGTTAGTTTAAGTGAGCAGCATGTAGTTTCTCCTAGGGGACAAGAAATGAAGTTTCCAGAAGATGATTTCATGAAGTTTCCAACTTCCGCAATTTTGCAAAAAAATTTCATATTATGATTAAGTTTTGCGCATAACCTTCACAGCTACATGTAATTGATTTTGCTTAATGCACANAAAAACTTCATATTATGGTTAAGTTTTGCGCATAACCTTCACGACTATATGTAATTGATTTTGCTTAATGCACACCGGTTGATTACAGTAATTATTACCACGATCGAATTTGGAACGCGAGAAGAATTGAGGAGAATGAGAAAAAATTTCGAAAAAAATTCATTAAAATACTCCAATTGATTGATTTCAGATTCTGAAAGTGATCGAGAAAATTAATTTATATGTCTGCGTGAGCCTTCTCCTAGAAACGATTAATTAATGACAAAGAAATACTTCGATTGCGAGGATGATGTATCGGGTGGTGTTTCAGGCCCACTACTCCTTGCCGTCATCGTCGATACAGCGTCCGCTTTTGTTGGCCTTCGCATTTCATTTAGTACAGCAAGTCGTTTTGTTTTCTAAATTACGGTATAAATAAAGACTAAAGATACCGCGTTGTTATATTCATCTCGTTTTAAGATATATTTCTGCAATTGTACAAAAGAATCAACTCTGTGTTGCAATTTTCTCACTGAATTGATGTCATACGCGCAAAGATGTCCAAAGTAGAGGGTTCAAATAGTCTGGGTTACACCGAATTTAGTGGGGTACTTTAGAGAAAAAATCGGCTAAAAATGAAGCAGAGCAATGGCATCTGTAAATTAATATGAATATGTATACTGCATGGCAGTAAAGCGCCTCAATAGGAGATTCAAACCCTCGTCTGATATAAATCTGTGGCGTTCCGAATCTTTCAGCTATTTGCCCTAAGGCTATTCAAACTCTACGTTACGTGGAAATCCTTCCCGCAATCTTGGAGCCGTTTTTCAGAGAGGAATGAAGGAACGGATAACGAAACAGGGCAATCATACTATGAAGGAAGTTAATTAAGCTATAATTACACCACAGTATAGATGAAGATCTCAACGGCTGGACGAGCCATCGACGTAAAAAGCAAAAAAGGTATAAGGCGAAACCTTCAGTTTTATTTTTAAGCGCACATCCGTTGTAAACATAATAGTTGTTTCTGATAACCCACTTTTCGATGGAAATACGAGGAAGATGAATCAGAAGCTGAGGAAACCTTGCAGGAGAGAGGGAGGATTATTACTAAGATAATAAGTCTATTGATCCTTCGTCTACAAGATATCTCACTACAGCGTATATGCAGCACAGTCTCTTCACCTATTAGCTTACTAATTTATAAAAAAGCTTCTAGCCTTCAAGCTCAATTGCTATGACATGTGCCATACTTGAACTGTTTGCTCACAACGACACAAGTCTTTTGCACAAATAGGCGTCTAGTGATCGTGATTTCGAAGTTTCTCTCCTATTTAAAATTTTGTTCGTGGTGATTCTCATCTCCATCGATGCTATTCAGGATCTTATTTAAACATTCTTGCAGAAATCCATCATATTCAATTATCTTCGATCTTCTAGGATAATAAAAAAATTCGAAAAATATAGAAGCTAACCTGTTCACTCTTAGAAGCTAATAATTTAGCAGCTCGATAGATGCCCCAATAGAGGTAAAGCATCACGAAGAGTGTTGACCAATAATAGGATATATACATACCCATATTGAGGATGGGATTTGTCATAAACTGCACATAGCATTCATGCTCTTTTAATAGTCGTTCNCTTCAAGCTCAATTGCTATGACATGTGCCATACTTGAACTGTTTGCTCACAACGACACAAGTCTTTTGCACAAATAGGCGTCTAGTGATCGTGATTTCGAAGTTTCTGTCCTCTTTAAAATTTTGTTCGTGGTGATTCTCATCTCCATCGATGCTATTCAGGATCTTATTTAAACATTCTTGCAGAAATCCATCATATTCAATTATCTTCGATCTTCTAGGATAATAAAAAAATTCGAAAAATATAGAAGCTAACCTGTTCACTCTTAGAAGCTAATAATTTAGCAGCTCGATAGATGCCCCAATAGAGGTAAAGCATCACGAAGAGTGTTGACCAATAATAGGATATATACATACCCATATTGAGGATGGGATTTGTCATAAACTGCACATAGCATTCATGCTCTTTTAATAGTCGTTCACCCGTAAATTTATCGTAGCCGAAAATCGATAAGGAAAACAACACTGTTGGTATCTAAATAATAATAATCAAACATAATTAAACGTTGTAAAATATAAATGCAATTTGTTATAAGATCACACGACTTGAGAATAAATGCAACCCTTTGTGATCACATTTGACTCGGCTCTTTCTATTCGTTTCTCTTCGACGTCTCGTACGAACTTCCTTGTCTNCTTCTATTCGTTCCTCTTCAACGTCTCGTACGAACTTCCTTGTCTCCAATTCCTTTTCGACCTTTTCTATTCCCTCAAAGGTTATGGATAACGTTGCCAAGACTGCCAAGAATGTGGTTGCATGAACGAATCTTCCATTTGGAAGAAAGACTAAGAGGAGGAAAACGAAAAACTTTGCTATTGCAAAAATGATTTAACATTTTAAGTTCGCCATGCTGA